>JAVTVY010040300.1:0-196360 GCA_036873755.1 Hanleya hanleyi
TTTTTTGTTTTTTTTTTTGGTTTACACCTGTCACTTAGCAGAAAATTTAACTGCATTCTAATTTTTCTTCAAAACAAATAGAGTGAAGCTTGTGTAAATTGACCATACTTGGAATCAGATCATATTGTTGTTTTTAGGTTCTGGTTGATCAAGGTTCGAAATACTTTAAATTGAACTATTGGGACCAAGGATAATGTCGGTATTTAGAGGTTGCATGGTCGGTTTACTCAGGTGTCGGTTCTCACAGGTTTCACAGTATTTATCAACAGTTCCAAGTAAAAGTGGTTGACCAGCCATTTATTCAAAAAACAGAAAAAAAACATCACACATTTTTTCATCTGTTCATCATATGGAAGCATAAGATGCTGCAAGTCATTGTGTTGACTCCCACAAATATTTGGGCATATTCATGTCGGTGTATTTTGTTTTGTAAACATGGTGAAGGCAATGTTTAAATCTACCTTCTACTCAACAGAAAACCTTGTTTTGAATATTATGCAGGATTTCGTTATTACTGTATATCAATAAACATAAAGAAAAATCCATTTCTGATGGACTCAGAGTAAACTGTTTCTAAAATTCCTTGATTCCACCAGAAAACGGGATTCGGGTGCGTGAACTACTCCGAGACCCAGACGAGATAAGGCGAGTCATCGTAGAGGAGCAGGGAGCAATACCGGGAGCTGTGCTGGACGCAATACTTGATTCCTCCCTGAACATAAATAAGGTCAGTTACAGGAGTGAATACATGTGTCTCTCATTATGTCATGGCTCGATATTAAGCATGTTCCAATGAAGTAGGCTCTCATTTGCAAATTGTCTGGTAATGAGTGAGTCAGTCAGTCCATCCGAATCCTTTCTCCGGCAAAATAAGGAGAACTGTTGACATTAGAACCTTGATTTTGGGCATGAACGTGCATTAGGGGACTGTCGCCAGCAAGTTCTAAGCTGATCTGCTTTTGATGAAAATTTGACCTACTTAGGTGACCTATAAACCTCGAAATTGGCGAAAACATATCCTAATGCCTCCTAAGACCATGGAAATGCACTTAATTAGGTCAATGTCAGTGTGACCTGGCCTAATTGGGTCAAGGTCAATGTGACTTACTTTCTGATCCAATTTCTGACCTAATTAGCTGACCTAGAAACCTCGAAATTGGCAAAAACATGTCTCAATGCCTCCTATGACAATGGAAATGGTCAAGGTACACACTTAAATCATATCAACCTCTACTTTGTAGGTCCTGTTACGTTAGTCACACTGCCATGTCTCAGTAGAGTAGCATTCCTTTTGGACTTTGATGTCATCGTCATGAGCGTAACAGCTTTTCCCTTTCGTATTCTCTCTGGCTGTAGCTGTTACATATAATGGGGTGTGTGCCTCTAAGTCTACCTGATCTCTTCGTGGCCAATCATTTGCCTTTGTGAAGAGGTGACTAAACTTTAAAGTCCTTATATGGCATGCTTTTGTTGTATCTGTAGTATATTGAATTTTGGTTGAAAGACAGTTGAATTTTGGTTGGTTGCGTCATAAATACTCGCCTAAGCTTGCCACCGAGAGGCGGGTAAATTGAGGCTTACGATGAGCGCGTCAGAACATTTCTTTTGAATTAGACCTAATTCAAATTGGCTATGTATACAGTGTGTACACATAAACACATTTCAATCACCAGACTATGGTTTGGAGAAACCTGATAGGTGCACAGTAGAAGAAAGTAAGAAAGAATACATATTGATATTATGCCCTCCCGATGGAGTCATTAAATTAGAAGAAAAGCAAATAAATGAACTTCTCGCATAATCTCCCAGAGTCTAATAGGCATGACTAGACCCGGGCCCCGAGAATGCTTTGATGTCAAAGATAATGAGGATTTTAGAACCATTTCTTCCACAAAACTGGAGTAATTGTAGATACAGTACAAGGAAGAAATGGACATCATGGAAATTGACCCGATGTCAACCCTGTTTTTACCTGATTTCAACCCAATTTTGGACATATATTTTGTTCATTGTCGCAATTTGAATACTTTTAACCATCCTTCTGGAAGATATGTTTCAAGATTCGTCATTCCAAACAACTGAAATAATCTGAACGCTTCCCAACTCATTCTACACAAATCATTGAAGATTGGGCGCAGGTTTGATCCTGGGCCGAGTTATACCAAAGACTTGAAAAAGGGAACTTGTATCTTCCACACTTGGCGCTCAGCAGTAAGAGGATAGATCAAGGACCAGTTGGCCTGGTGTATTGACAATGTGACAGGGTCATCGGGATATGACTGAAAAATTGTTACAAATGACGTCAAAATCGTACTCGCTCACTAAAGATGGCTGTTGGACGCATCATCCAGTAATTGACTGGCCATCAGTTTCAACATTCAAAATTCTGAGTATTTCATTTACCTACTTCAATATCATGTTTACAGGTTATGGACGGGTGGTTGGGTGGGTTCAAGTTCCTGTTGCTTCAATGCATTTTGCTGAGACGCAATAGGAACTTGATAATGTGATGTCTAGCACTGTAATATCACTTGTCTTTATTGCACCATGAAAGCGTCCTGTCTGTGTCTTGTGCGCTGTCCTTGGTGTTTTATAGGGTGGATGGAGGGTGTTTGGTTCCATGCTGCTTCAAAGATTTCTTCTTTGAAGTAGCAGGAACAGAACTGGGCTGGGTGGTGCTTAGTTGGTTCGTCGTGATATAGCTGAAATATTGTTGAAAGCGACGTTAAATTCTATTCACTCACTCACTCACTTACAGGTTATGGAGATAGTGGATGACTTTGACATGGTGGGAATTGCGTGTAACGTCACCCGCCTCCAAGAATATGTGATATTTGACAAGACCGTCGATGTGGGGGCAGTCAGTGAAAGCCTCTGCTCGGTGAATTCATCCTATCTTCCCGACATGTTTGAGCTGTTCCAACGACAACTGGACGTCGTCAAAATAATCAGGATGGTAAATATTTTGTTTTGTCAGCATGACTATGGACCATTTGCAACGGCTCCGCCTATGCTGTCGAAGTCGTATGACCTCGCACATTAGTGGCGTAGGGATTTTATAGATCTCCGCTGTAAACCGTGATTCACCGGACGTGTGGCACAGCACATACTATAGGATGTGTGTCCAATCGCATACTCTTCATTGTATATCTCCCCTTATCAGGAGATAAAATACATATCTAAATGAATTGAATATTCCAATGCATGGAACCTGATGCATTTTAACGAGGGTTTCATCTGAGTGCCATAAATGAAATATTTTTCATACTTTGAGAGAAATTATTTGATTGACATAAAGTACATTGTTTTGTTGTCTGCTCAGAATGATTGCAAGTCTTTGGGTCTTATGATTCTCAATTAACGGGACCATGCATGAACTAAGCAAAATCACTGATTTTAAGTTAGAAACCCCTTGTAATTCTCACTATAAAGTGGGTCGATCAGAACCAAAATGGAGTTTTATATGCAATGATCATAGGTATAGCGGCTAGCCTTTCTGAAAAGTGTCTGATCTCCCCTTGAATAACTGCTATTCTTTAAGGTTAGAGGTTTGAAAAGCTGTTTCCGGGGAGTAATCGCCTCGGTTTCACTTTTACCAGAGGCACCCGCAATTATTTTGAATAATATATTGATAAACTCTTCCAGAATATGTGTTTGAAAAACTATTCTGTTCAGATTTTTTACATGTACTGATACATCCTGTATACTTGTACATCAGAAGATAATTTCTAGAAAAACTAAATATTTAATTACTAAAACTAATTGTGAGGACCTTTGGTACAATGTATTTACCGGAAGTTCTCTGCACTACCATGCCCCGAGTGGAACAAGGGAGATAAAACCCTTTCCGAATTGGGCTATAGTTGTGGTCCAAAGCTGGTTCTGGTTCTGATCGATCTTCAAATATTTAAAGAGAAAAGTAGGTCTTTTCACCCTTAGAACAGCAATTACTTCATGGCCCTGATATTTGAGAATCATGGACTCGATAACTTGTAATTATTCTGAGTATACCACAAAATGTTGTTCTATCGTGCTCTATGCCAATGAAAAAGGATCTTTCATAGATACTATTTAATTTTTGGCAATTTCATCTGGACCTCATAGATTGTGAAAAAAGTGATTATCCTATTATAACATTACAGCTGGCCAGTATTCAACAGAGCCTCGGAGACTACAGCATAGCTCAAGGATTCAATGATGTCAGCACTCTGCTCGACTTGATTCTGAACACCGATTCATTGAAGCCTTATCTAAGAAATCTGCCGGAACTCTTTGGCCTGAAAGACATTCTAAGGAAAGTTCCAGATTGGATTGAGAAAATTATGCACTTCTCCTCTGGAAACACCATGGTGTAAGTATTTGTTTTATATCTGCCGGCCTGGACGAATCGCGTAACCTCTAGTTCAGATTGCGCAACTGTTATGCAAAATGATTTCGCATAATCCTTTTTGCATAAACTTTAAATGGATGTCCAATCATGAATGTCTCCAAAGGGTTATATGCAAAAGTGTATTGTTCTGTCTGCTCTGAGTTTCAATCTGCAAGTGTCCGGTTAACCTGTAAATATCGTCAGATATTTATCTGGACCTTCTTAATACCTAATACCAGTTCAGAGCTTCAGCCAATCAGAAGAACCTGTGATATCGACAAGTGAAATTCTTGAAATAGTAACATCTCCAGCATTACTATATTCGTATACCAGGGCAAACAGTTATGGGTATATTGCCCGACATTGAGCGAACATGCATAGGGATTGCTTTTTGAGAGAGAAAGAATAAATTGGTCAGAAGGAATGATATTAATGTTAATCTTGGAATATCTTGTCTATATGATGGGGAAATTTGTTTTACTTTTTGTCTCGCAGATTCAGTGAAATTATCCAAGCATTGGATCCCTTTGTTTCTGGGCTGAGTAAGAACAGCCCGGTCTGGCAAGATATCAAAGACGGCGTATTCTACGCAGACGAAGTTATGGATATGTTCATGCAAATGTCCAGTAACGGTGAGCCTCTTTATGATATAACCTCGATTTTAACGTACTTTATAATTTTGCATATACTTTCACTACTATGTCCAGGATATTCTTCCCTGAGCCATAATATCTTCTGTCTTTCTAAAACATGAGGTTTTCGAAAAATTAATCTGAGCAGCATGTCCACCCTGCTGACGCTTATCACTTAACTCTCCCATTATTAACATTCGATTACAATTGTTGCTTTCCCTCAATAATTAAGAAATTACAGAAGAATTGTTTGTTCAGACTGCAGTTTTCTTAACTCTTTCCCCCTTAGACTTGTGGGGAATTTTCTCTCTGACCCATATAGTTTTGCAATGGCGTGGATCTTGAACCCATGGACTCATTTCAATTTTCATACATTTTTCAGAGATGTAAAATATCCCGTTTATGTCCCATGTTATGTGGAGAAATATTTACCAATGATCTTCCACAGACCCATTCTATGAAATTTGTTCTCGTTTATACCAATATCAGCAACTTTTATTCTAAAACTAAGTAATCTTGTGAGAAAATGTGTTGTGTCTGCTTTCCGTCTGTTGGAAATCAATGGAAAATGCGAAGAAATTGTCGCATTTTAGCTTCGTTTCGCAGCGTCCACTTCCTGTCTCTCCCGCTGCCATTCCCATATCATTGCATACCATTGTGTAGCTAATTCTCCGTAGATTCGGGATTTGGCAGTGACATCACAAGATGGCAGGTATAGAATGAGCTTTTACTGTTATAATCCCATACTTCCGCAAAGGAGAATGAAGACGGTAATAAATATTCATAAGGTGAAAATAAAACAGCATCACTGATAGGCCAAGGTTGAGCGAGGCCCGGCGTGATTAGAGGAAGAGGGATTGTTTGCACGTGGTCGCTATGGTCACTGTCGACAAAAGCCAAGTCGAGAAAGAATACAGAGGAATGGCAGTCGAACATTAATGGCGTAGATAAACAGATCCCGGGAAAAATATGTAAAATAAACTCGGATGAGCAGATTTGAAGAGTTAGTCATCAATGTTAGATACTTTGGTAGTTTATGCTCGCGTTGCATGAAATATTCAGGAATTTGGAAGCAGATTTTACTATTTTTCGAACGTTTCTCTTGGAGCACACCAAACACATTTGGTGTCAAATCGCGCATTTTCCATCGATTATTTCTGTTCCTCTCCCGATTTCATTTTACTCTTACTACAAAACATACTAACAGTCCATATAGTCAGATTTATTGAACTTTTGGCTTTCTGAAAATGTATAGTTTTTATCAGGTTTTACTCAGTAAATGCAAAAAAATGGCAAAAATAATCCATCACATGGGAAATCAGTGACACGTCAAAACACGCTTACATGGGGATCTACACAAGTCGTCAAAACCCGCTCATATGGGGGAAAGAGTTAAAGACTGACCTGTACAAATTTTGTTTGTCAGGGATGTTTTGAGGACAGTCTGCACATTCTGATAACAAACTCCTATGTGTACATGTTAGATTCAGCATTAAATATGAAATATGTAGAATTCGCATATTTGAGCTTTCTGCCTGTTAATCACAGTTCCAAGCTGGTATGAAAACTGCCATGAACATGCATGAAGCGAAGATAAACTTATCATCGCTTACATCGTTTCAAAGACCATACTCCAAGCTTTCGACCGATATATAATCTGATGAAAATACTTGTCCAGAAATTCTTCATTTCTTCATGCCAATGACCGACAATTATTGAACTATATTTCTATCGGTACGGTACAGAGAGGGTTAAGTATTAATAGGACAATTTGACCTTTAATACTAGTAATTTTATACTTGTATTGTCTTCTATTTTATAGCTGCTGTGTCATCAAATGAAACCAATGGTATATAATTATTATTAGCTGCTCATTCATGCACCACCGATCAATAGATGCTCAATATCATACCCATAAAGCCAGTTCATGCTCCACTGATTACCAATTGATGCTCGATATCATTTACACATAATGCTCATTCATGCACCACCGATCAATAGATGCTCAATATCATACCCATAAAGCCAGTTCATGCTCCACTGATTACCAATTGATGCTCGATATCATTTACACATAATGCTCATTCATGCACAACCGATCAATAGATGCTCAATATCATACCCATAAAGCCAGTTCATGCTCCACTGATTACCAATTGATGCTCGATATCATTTACACATAATGCTCATTCATGCACCACCGATCAATAGATGCTCAATATCATACCCATAAAGCCAGTTCATGCTCCACTGATTACCAATTGATGCTCGATATCATTTACACATAATGCTCATTCATGCACCACCGATCAATAGATGCTCAATATCATACCCATAAAGCCAGTTCATGCTCCACTGATTACCAGTTGATGCTCGATATCATTTACACATAATGCTCATTCATGCACCACCGATCAATAGATGCTCAATATCATACCCATAAAGCCAGTTCATGCTCCACTGATTACCAATTGATGCTCGATATCATACACATAATGCTTCATGCAATATTGATCAATAGATGCTCAATATCATACCATAAAGCTGTAGTTCATGCTCCACTGATTACCACAATTGATGCTCGATATCATTTACACATAATGCTCATTCATGCACCACCGATCAACAGATGCTCAATATCATATCCATAAAGCCAGTTCATGCTCCACTGATTACCAGTTGATGCTCGATATCATTTACACATAATGCTCATTCATGCACCACCGATCAATAGATGCTCAATATCATACCCATAAAGCCAGTTCATGCTCCACTGATTACCAATTGATGCTCGATATCATACACATAATGCTCATGCACCATTGATCAATAGATGCTCAATATCATACCCATAAAGCCAGTTCATGCTCCACTGATTACCAATTGATGCTCGATATCATTTACACATAATGCTCATTCATGCACCACCGATCAATAGATGCTCAATATCATATCCATAAAGCCAGTTCATGCTCCACTGATTACCAATTGATGCTCGATATCATTTACACATAATGCTCATTCATGCACCACCGATCAATAGATGCTCAATATCATACCCATAAAGCCAGTTCATGCTCTACTGATTACCAATTGATGCTCGATATCATTTACACATAATGCTCATTCATGCACCACCGATCAATAGATGCTCAATATCATACCCATAAAGCCAGTTCATGCTCCACTGATTACCAATTGATGCTCGATATCATTTACACATAATGCTCATTCATGCACCACCGATCAATAGATGCTCAATATCATACCCATAAAGCCAGTTCATGCTCCACTGATTACCAGTTGATGCTCGATATCATTTACACATAATGCTCATTCATGCACCACCGATCAATAGATGCTCAATATCATACCCATAAAGCCAGTTCATGCTCCACTGATTACCAATTGATGCTCGATATCATTTACACATAATGCTCATTCATGCACAACCGATCAATAGATGCTCAATATCATACCCATAAAGCCTGTTCATGCTCCACTGATTACCAATTGATGCTCGATATCATTTACACATAATGCTCATTCATGCACCACCGATCAATAGATGCTCGATATCATACACATAAAACCTGTTCATGCTCCACTGATTACCAATTGATGCTCGATATCATTTACACATAATGCTCATTCATGCACCATTGATCAATAGATGCTCGATATCATACCCCTATAGCCAGTTCATGCTCCACTGATTACCAATTGATGCTCGATATCATTTACACATAATGCTCATTCATGCACCACCGATCAATAGATGCTCAATATCATACCCATAAAGCCTGTTCATGCTCCACTGATTACCAATTAACCTCAGCTGGGATTGCTTCGGGTACATGTAGCTGTTGTCAAAGCCTTTCCTATACATGAAGAAGCACATGCTTTAGCATAATTCGTGAATTTCTCCATCTAAGTTTTAAGAATTTGTATTGTGCTAAGCAATACAGTATAAAAATACGTATACTTATATAGGGAAACCTGGGACTATTGACCATGTAGGTTTGACAGTGTGACAGTTTTCTAAGGTTTTTGATATCCCTCAAATTTAGACAATTACACATTGAATTGAAACAGTAAGTACCAATTCAGGAATTAAGTTGAAATAAATATTGTTTTATAATCAGTTCTCTAGTTGGATATCGAAAAAAGAATAAGCCTGCAGACAAATTGAGAACTGCCTTGCCTACTTTTTACAACAACAACACTTAGCATACAAGTCCATTTAATCGCAGTTTTTTTATAGGGGATACTCTCCCCCATTCAAATTCAATAAATCCGATCACCCCCAAATTTTTCTACCGGTACTCCAATTTGTACTTCTGGTGATCAATTTATTAGAGACTTTACCATAGATTTTAGTAGTATCATGCTATTTTGCAGTAGGGGTAGCACATAATAATGTTTCATTTGCTATCTATTGGCAAGTTCAGTAGCAAACGTTTGATTTTTCCTGCTTTTTCGCATATATAGTAATGCAAGGTTCTGTGCAAAACGGTTGTGAATTATACATATTTTTTTTTTGTGCCAGAATGTTCAGTCTGTACTGGATGAGCTGCATATAGTAAATGTGCCTTGGCCTGGTTTTCTATCGAACCATTTGTCTATAGACCTTTTCACAGAGCTCGGCAAATTCCGTGTAGCGTAGCGACGACACAAGTCACATGGCGCAAGACCATGTGATCTCTGGTAACCAATCGAAATCTGGAAGCAGATTTACCGCCATTTTTTCATCACTAATCATTCACTGCCACAAAATGGGTTTGTCCGGTAAGTCAACAAAATAATTATACTCACTAAAATGACAACTTCCGTTCCCTAATAAACTAGTTTTCTTCGAGTGCACCCCAGATTTGTGAAAAAAAAAAGAATGTTTCATTCATATTATAATATATTTTGACCTAAGTTTAGAGATCTATTTCACGTTAGGCACTTCAGGTTGTGGCAGCGGTGTTTTTGAGGGTGCGCTGGGAAGGAAACATGGCGTGTGTATATGTGCAAAACGGGTACTCTTCCTGCTATTTGACGATTTTACCTTCACACCTACTAGCCAGTATAATACAATAATTCGTCGTTTTGTAATGGGATAAAGGAAACTACCATTGCGTAGAGGTTACATTATTCCCACTCTTATATCAAATACACCAAAATTTACTATGTACACCTCCATAACTTCAGTTGTCCACTCGTAAGAGCTCTTCAGTGTGGAGGTAATAAATGGTAAAGAGTTGGAACAAGATTCCCCATTTTGCCTACAGACTTCAGAATCATCCGGGTTATTTTGCTTCCAGAATCCGAGCATTCCATTGGTCAGACGATCTCTGAACTCGTGAGCTTCCGTCAATACAGTTTTACCTTCGGATTTATTCGGTTCGAAATGGTCTATTTCCTTAGCAAACTGAGGAGTACTCCTCACAAGCAGTGTACCTATAGAAGTACTGAAGCATGCAAATGCAGAGGAGACTCTGCTTATGAAGCCTGTTACTCCTCACTACACTGCTGGGACCAGGCCCTAATCTAGCACCTATCAGCATCTGATATTCTGACGCTGCCATTGGCATGTAGTGCCCTTATGGTACCGTACATTTATTTTGGGAAATTACGACTGAATACTCTCTCCATTTTAGCTAGCTCTATATGACGGTCTCAGGCCTGGAAATAAATCGAGAACGCGTTTAACGTTCGCGAGAAGGTTACGTATTGTCATTTTACCGCGAACGGTCACCGTTCACGACTTGAAAAACACAACTTGAACATAGCAAAAAAGCAACAACAAAAACGACGAAAATAAGAAAATGTCAGTCGATATAAAGATCAGAGAAATAATGAAATGCCAGATGTGCCAGTGGGATTATTGGTGCATATAATTCTAAAGACAATACTCGTCGGGTTGTGAAAATTTCATCTCAGATTGCCGCCGTCCCCGATAGTTTACCACGTGTTGTTGTTGTAAAGTCTCCCATGATGCACCGGCAGTTTTCATTTTCAGCTGTTGGCAGCATTTCGTTATCGAACAACAGTGAATTTGTATGTCTAAATTACTTATCGTACCGGAATTTAATCGATTGATATTATAAATATAAATTGTCACAGAAATTTAAATAACTTTGGAACGAATTTGTGCACTCACAGAGAAAGTAAAAACCTGTGCCGTGTGCATCGCGTTTCCTCTAAAATGCGCGTGTCTCAATGCTGTGGATTGTCGTCTCAGTGACCGGTTCGTTACAGCTTTTAGTCATTAAAATTAGTGGAAGTAATCAAGATATTAACGATATGAAGATGTAATCAGGAGTCACAATAACCATACAAACATTACTTTCGTCAGTTTCATCATAGGATTTCCAAGCAGACTTTTTGCATGAAATTGATTAGAAAAATAGGTAGAGCCAAAGCGAGCACATGGCCGACAGGTTGCGGGGGTTACGGCATCGGTTACGAGATTTACTTCCATCGTAACCTGTCGGGTTACGATAGGTAGAAAGACCGTAACCTATGACAGGTTACGGTGGACAATTCCTTATTTCCAGCCCTGGGTCTTCTTTAGTTGCCGGAATTATAAGACCAGTTTCAACATGCTTTCAGGGAGCCCCCCGCCAAAGCCAAACCCCCTCACCCCAGCTTGCCACTCAGCTTATTTGCTGCATGAGACTGTGCCTGCCCTTCCTGGCGCTGACCAACCCCTGCCCTTTAATTCTGGATTATGCCCTTCTGAAATCACCTACTCAGCCCACACAATTCACCTCGGCAACCAGCAATTGCCGAGGTAAATGCCATGGCATAAGTAGTTCACCTCAGCAATGTTTAACATGGCGTTAAATAGGAATTAATTAATATGACATTATTTTTGCCGAGGTGAGTTTTCCAAATTGTGTGGGCTGCCTACTCCTCCCCATACTGCTAAGACTCGACCTCGACCATCAGCCAGTATAGACCTTAACATGAGGCAAATGATGAATATTTTAGCCATTTATTGTCAACATTCTTTGTAATGAAATGTGAAATTTCACATATTTATTTAGTTTAGTTATCTACTTCACAATTTCATAAGTGTGAAAAATGTGAAAACGCCTAAATTCAGTCATTTGTATTTTTCTTCCGACACTTTTTTCACGGCCACTTAGGGTTAGGCTAACCCTAACCCTAACCCTAACCCTATATCACAATTATGCAATTTACAGATAGTTACGTATTTGAATAATATAATATTGAAGCTATCAGTCATGTTTTATAAATCTTTGTGCAAAAGTCGTGATATTCATTGTATGTCATTGTATTTTCTCTTATTTTCTTGACAATTTGAGTTTGCCATCATCAGTGAATCAATTAAATGCATTCCTACAGTACGGTAAGTTCCCTAAGTATTCGTGACCGAAAGTGAATGTCGCAGTCGTGAAAAACTGACCACTTCCGAATAGTTTGTGCAGGTCAGTTCAGAAAAACGGACGTTTTCGTAAATTAGAGTCCCCATATTAAATGCCCATACCGTTCGACAATAAAAGGTCACAATACGTCGACTGTGATGTTTCTGTTATATTTACCCCAGACAGCACTCTGAATGATACAAGATCGACAACCACGAGACATTCACTATACTGTGAAGTTCAGTGGTACAAACATGTGTGGTCGAGGGGATACCCGGGAGCAAAACCTGGGAAATGTGGGACTTTGTTGTGCGTTTAGATTTGTCAGGCAATATTTCGCAATTTATCAAAGGATAAATAAAGTACTGATTAAGGTTGAAGGAGATCTACATGTAGCATATATTTCAAGCCAATTATAGAAAAACGGACGTGTTCGAATTATCTTTTTTTGACGGTAACTTTTGACGCGAGAGGCTAAATGTCGGACTTCTTCATCTTTCATCGTTTTTAGTCAATAATCCACTGCCTCTTGCATTTCCCATCATGGGGGATTCTCGAATAGTTAGGGCCGCGTTTTTTCGCGAATGAGCTGTTTTCGATTACTTAGGGAACAGTGTCCTGTAACTTGGCGAAAAATGTCCCTTTTCGAATTTACTTAGGGTCGCCAATACTTAGGGAACTTACCGTAAACAACGTTCAGAGATTCAATTTGAAAGCCCCATTGGGCACCTGCAGAGTGACCTTGGATGTCTTGCACACTCCAGGTCATGGTAAGAATAGACCTCAGCCCTTCAGAGAGCTTGTTGTAGAGGTGACTAACTGGGGCACCTGTGGGGTTCCCGTGTGTGGAAAGGAATAGGACCCTACCCGTGTGGTTCCTGGGTGTGAAAAGGAATAGGAATGAAACCTTGTGATATGACTGAAATAGTGTTGAAAGCGACATTAAATCGTATTCACTTATTCGCTTCGCTAACATGCATCAGTTTAAAAAAATTACATATCTCATTTGTTCTACCTGTTTACTTCCAACATAGCATGAATGCATTAATTAAACAAAATAATAATGTTTTTGTGTTTTTTGAAAAACAAAATCTCCTAGTATTTTAATTTGTGAGTAATTAATAATGTATTAATCAATCTGTGGGTAGTTTCCTGCATTCAATTTGAAGGTTTTTGAGCAAAAGTGAATTAGCCGTGAAATAACCCTGATTTTTTTTAACTATCTCGTGAAAACTTACCTGTCTGAGACAGGTGGACAGGTGTTAATTTGTCCCTGATGCATAAATGTTGAGTATCCAAGTACATCCATCCATGTTCAGCTAACTCACGAATACCGACATAAAGTGACCATTCTATGCATCACCCACTCGCATCAGTCGATTTGTTATGTAATCGGCCAAAATAACGTGGTGCAGTTTAGAGAGTTTTTGCCCCACATGAGGTGCAGTTTGAGTGCCAAAAATGGACATTACTTATGAAATAAATTTTTCGACTGGTATAAACAACAACACCTTTTGGTATACTGAGATTAATTGCAAGGCATTGTGTCTTCTGGTTCTCGAATATAGCAGGGCCACGCAGTACATGTAGTATATTTGTGCAAAATCGCTGATTTCTCGCTGTAATCACATGAAGATTGACCAGGACCAGAACTACCTTTGGTGCATGACTTAAGAAATAATGTTTTCATAGTCATGCTCAATGGTTATTTTACGCACGGTTAGTGGGGGAAAGTTTATATTTTATGGCATGGGCAAAGCCAGAGCCCTAAAATTTATAAACTGTCCCACAGAGTTTATGGACGAGTTTATGTGGTCTGTCAAATGGAGAGTTATTCTGTCAGCTGAGCCAGGTTCTTTGGGAATACTTGGATTTAGGGTTCATACTCCATGTAAGATTCATGAGACAATGCGTACAATAGCCAAGTCTGGGGACAACAATATGTCAAGACTTGAGCCTTTTCACCTGCACAAAGACTCTGACAATAGCTTCCTACATGAAGTATCTACCAGATTTAGGTATATTTGTGTTGCTTTGTTAATCAATTTCATGATGAAAACAGCAGTTAAACTTGAGAAAGAAATTCCATCTTGTAATTTATTTGCATGTTTATTCGATTGTATGAAGCAGATGACCCCTTCCTTTTCCACCTTGTAAAATAGAATCTCCCAAAGAACACCTGTACTTGTCACATGTTCATTCCACACAACCGTGCTAAAACACTCAATAATTGCACAGTGAGCAAGTTGTTATAGACACAAGTGTTATAGAATACCAGAGTATTGTGCATAAAACTGGTGGTTCTCATCGATCTCTTCATATGTTAATTTACAGAGAGAAGAAAACATATTTTCACCTCAAAATTTTAATTTTTACACTTCGCTATGCTACTTCCCGGCCCGGTTACTCGAAAATCATAATAATCATTGTGTTATAATTATTCTAACATTATCATAATTATTCTATCATATGGTCTGGGGAAATGCCTCTGACTTGCCATCTTGAAAGAATTCACAGACTCCAAAAAAGAGCTGCAAGAATCATACTTGATGCCGACTTCCTCACACCATCAAATCAACTTTTTAAGCAACTATGACTATTTTTGAGAGATTATTTATACAAAAGGCCATATCAATATACAGAATTCTAAACTTCTTCCAGAAAATTGCTGATACTACTGTTCAAACTCTTTAAGATCAACAAGTGCAGGACGTCTTCGCATACCTAAAAGTAGGACGGAATATTATAAAAGAAGCATTCATTACTCAGGTCCAGTAATTTGGAACAGTTTACCCCAAAATTGTACATAATTTTGTAAATAGTGAAACTTCATGATGTGCTCTAAATATATATATAAAACATCAGAACGTATATGATATGATATTAGATGCTGTCATTGTGGCTAACAACCATTGCTATGTATTTTCATGTGTATAATAATGTACTTGTAAATAATAGCTCATTATAAATTACTCTGAAGGCCGCAAGGGAGAACAGTCTCTGACTGATTGTGTAACCCTCGTTAAATAAAGCTTTTATTATTATTATATATATATTCTGAGAACACAATAAAATGGTGTGCTTTATGCCAATTTATTTCATACTTAATATTTCAACATTATTTGATTTTATTTGAATGTTATTTCACAATAATTTACTTTGGACACTAGAGTAGATCTGATTATCATGTATATTGAGCATTGCACTTGAAGGCTTTTAATTTGTTGTGTTTTTCTTGTTTCATCACTTACCTTGAGGTGGTACAGTTTTTGCTTTCTCTCAATGGCATATTTAGATTCAGATGATCAACTCACAGTAGTTATAAATTAATAACCTCTACAAGTGATTATATCAAAATCTTCCATGTTCACAGAATGATGATATTTTGTCCAGTAGTCATGGTAGTGAAATCACAGGGTGTAATAACCTACCTTAATTCATTTAATACAGTCCATTACTATGTTTAACAACCTTCATACCTTCAAGTGCATGTGGTACATTCATAAAAAAGCTTCACTCATTTTTACTTAATACTGTGCAAATTGGCATTTATAACCTTATAAAGCTAAACTGTTGATGTAACATTTATGGCCAATTCTAATCGTCTGAGGGTATTTGTCATGTTTGCATAGACGATCATGTTTTCTTCTCTCTGATCAACTTTTTGTGACATTTCCTTCCACAAACATTTTGTGGTGAAATAGGCACCACAACTTATATAACTTTTCACAGTTATTGCTATATCAGTTCATATCTTGACCAGTTATAATTTTGTATAACTTCTGTAAGTATGTCCCCCCACTAATATATGAACACTGTTGTCATCACTAATGTAGAAATAATATCTTCTGTTCCAGGCACCGGAGTTCCGCTCAAAGCCTTTTTCAAAGATGTGAGCCAGGCGGAGAGGCAGCTGAAAATGGCCTTGTCCGAAAAAAATGTTGCAGAAATTATGAAATTGAAAGTGAAACTGAATGAGGTTTATATCTTTTTACTCCAATAATTTAATCACTTTCAAGCTTTTCAAACCCCCTTTGCCCGATTTAATTGTCATTAATCCTTCGACAAAAGGTTTAAATAAATATGATAAATATTCATGAATTATTCCTACTGTTCCAAGAAAGGACCATTATGCTTACTTCAGGTCGAAAATAGTCCACTTACATGTATCCCTGATTGATGATAATTTTGGAAGTGTATGAACCACAATGGCGGGAGTCCCGTGTCATTGGTCAGTGGCCCGGGGCAAAACTTTTGTGTGAGGTTTAACAAAAATTATTTCAGAAAAGAGGGATTCGATTGAAACTTTTTAATAACACGTCTTTCACCTACTCATGTTCATTTACCTAACAGGGAAATTGCCACTTGATCAAACAGTATTTGTACATGCCCTCTAGATGGTGCCACATGTCAGTCATAATAACGCTGAGAATAATTGTTACTGGTGTAATTTCTGCAACCCATGATGGTGGCTCCACCTGGTGGCCAAGGTCAAATTCTCAAAGCTTTATTGGTTTGAAAGTCCCAATGTGATATTTTGAATTTATTAACCGAAGTGATTGAAGTATTTTAAAATGCTAACTTTCCAGAGGTTTTCTCGTTCCTAAGGCTCGTAACAACATAATACTGTCCTAAATGTGAAATTCTTCGAAAAACTGTTGGAAACCTCAAAGAGCTCATAATATAGAGAGGCTGCATTGCATCTTTTCAACTTTTGGATTTCCATTTTTAAGTGATGTTTTTAATGCATGCTCCAGAATCAGAAATTCTTGAAATGAAGTTTGCTGTATATGTCTTATAACTTTATAGGCTGGCGGTAAAAAAAAAGAAAAAAAAAGGGACAACACATTTAATCAAAAGTTCTGTTTTTGTTGCGTTTTTAGCTAACACCATATGTTAGTTCCACAAGTGGTATACAGTTCCTGAAACTGTTCTGTGACAATCAAGGCAGTCCCAAGTTTATCAACTCTGCAAGCAGTTCAGATGGACAGAGTGCGCTGGAGATATTTCTTTGCAGACCAAGTGGAAGCAATAAGACTGAGCAACTACTCGCGTTAATCGATCCCAAACTGGTTCAAGAAGCGGTAAGTGTAAGGCATGTTTTATGCCACACCGATCTTAAGTCGAACAGGAATTATGTTTTTGCCTTTTCCTAATAATTCCATTCTTTCGTTATGCTAAAGCTTGTCCGGATAATATCTTGAGTTAACACTCCCTTGATGTTCTTGAAAGCGACCCCTATTGATTTTGAGGTCAATAGTCAAGGTCACAGTATAGGAAAAATCACATTTTTATAAGCTCATGTGATTTTCACAGTTCACATTAATGTTGACCATGTGACTGCTGTTATTACAGGGTCAAAATATCGAAGGTCTATTCAAAATGGCCGTCTTTTTATAATAATTCAATATCTCTAGACGATACCTTGATTTTTGCTCCACTGATCTTCTTGAAAGTTAACAGGTATGTTGTCTGTGTTGACCTAACAGGTATGTTGTCTGTGTTGACCTAAAGGAGCCCTTTGATTTGAGCTGCACTGGGTGAAAGGTCAACGTCACAGTACATGAAAAACCCATATTTTGATCTATGCTCCATTGATCGGAACAGTTCACAGAAACGGGTGACTGCATAGAGGTCAAATTATTTGGGGGTCAAAGGCCAACTTCACAATGGCCATAAAATATCGTTCAGCTCATACTGCACATGGTGGGTTAGCAGGGTGGGCATGTTTGTTCCTGTGGACACAACTCTAGTTCGACCGATTTGCATGTTTGTATAGCTCAACACACTCCATGGGCTAAGCAGTATAGCTATGGCCATTTACATCGTGCTGTCCATCCATCCAGTCTGTTAAAATTTTGTTGTTGTCACTGTGTCACGGAAAAACTACAATGAGTATATGACGTAGTATGCCTTTTGTATGTTTTGAGGTTATCTGAAAGTTTGATCAGTTTTTATGGCCATGCTCACATTCGGGAACCCTCGATTATTGTCACAGGCTTAGCTATACATGTAAGTCCCCAAAAGCATACAGGTGTCGTGAAGGTTTATTCACCTCACTTGTATAAAATTGGATGCAAATTCTTTTCTTGCGTAATACTCATTTCTTTCTGTAAAGTTAACGAAATGTGAAGAATTTATCTGTTTTATTTTTACCACATTGATCATGAAATTAATTGATAAAATGCCTAAGAAATTTTGTCTGACATGCACAGATATAGAATAGGAGTCGCGCGCCAAACCCGTTGTCTAAGATTTAAATCGGAAAAGGCAGATCGTGTGATCTTGATAATAAGATGCTTTACCTCCTCAATCAATCTTTCGTTATAGGTTATTCAAGCCAGTCTGAAGATGACATCGCCTTTTCTGTACGACATCACCACCATGATGGAGAAAGGACTGGACTATATAGAGCAGATAATCGACATACCCTCCGGGATCAAGGAGATCCTCCAGTCTATCAGCGGTGTTCGCCTGGGGAATAGCCTGGAAATGCTCCGCAAGCTTTTCAACGGATCGGCTAATGTGTTTGATACACTTAGGTAGGTAGTTTTTGTAGGGAATATTGTTTACGCCTGTCTGTCTACATGTGTGTATCAGGGATTAATACAAGTCGAAAGTTTGAGTAGGTTTTTACTCAAATGAGTGAATTCAGTTTGCTCTAATTCCAGTATTTCTTCAAATTTACCACCACTCTCATTGAATTTTTTTTGTTTCATCCCTTAAAATAATAGGCTATTGAGTTTTCGTCAAAGCCTAAAAATATTTAGTGAAATTTGGAGGTCTGAATTGACTTTTCGAATGAATTTTACCCCTGATTACCCGCGATAAAAATTGACTTGTATGAATCCCTGGTGTATGTCCACCCCACTCTCCCATTGTCAGAGTTTGTAACCTCTTAAGGATACAGAGGTGTCCTTCAGACACTTTTGCACACCCTCTAGAATTTGTCTTTGTACCGCTAAAAGTATGCCGTATAGCTGTGGAAATGTATATATTACCACAGCTGTGTGGCATACTTTCAGCTGTATAAGGCCACACAAATTCAATTACTTGGTTCTCAGGCCCCGCCGCGTCCCTCCAAAACCCGCCGCATCAATTTTTTTTATCCCATTCAGAGTAAAAAAAAAAATATGGTTCTCGAGCACCGCCCGCCTCACTAAAAAATCGGCCGCTAGAAACGTTTTATCCTGTCCTATTATCATTAAAATATGTGTGATAATAATTCTTAGTCCGTGGAACAAAGCTTGCGACAAGGAAATGAATTTGATCGAGATCGGAAAAATGAAAAATGCGACAGACTTGTTTGGCACATGGACAAGTAAAGGGAGATAATTTCATCAACTTCCTTCCTTCTACCGGATGTTGAATGTTGGCATGAAAGATGGCATGATGGAAACTGTCGGGAGTTCTCGATTTTGTCTCCACGATTGGATATCCCTACGTCGATTATATCTAGTCATGTCTGCATTAGTTTCGCTGACAATCGTCCGAAAGGGGACTGCTATATGTCCGTGGACAATATGCCCGGTATTAGATTCAACAACCGTCAAAGAATTTGTGAACTTGGCGTTTGTTGGCGGAGGAGATTTTGACTGTGTGAACGTGCCAGAGGAATACTGGTTCAAGTTGATCGGTGGGGACCAGTGGTGGGGGCGTTGATCTTAGCACATTGTCGTATTAGCTGACTCAGGGTCACGTCTTCATCCCTGTAGGCTGCCCACAGCTCGAAGAGCTTGGCCTGTTTGGATCTTGTGGACAGCCGCTGATAGCGACAAAGTTTCTTTTCACCAACAAGGAGGATCTGTAGGGGTAGCTGGGATGCCTCGGCATGGAGGAGAGGGACGAGGATGTAGAACGGCAGATGGACACCATTGTTGGGATTTACCTTTGAAAACAAATTGCCTCACAACATGTTTATTATTTGTTATACAATAAGTTAAAGGTTTTTTTAGGAGGGGAAATGGCAAAACTTGGGGGGGGGGGGGGAAGTGACTCAAAATTTTGGGGGGGAAATGGTTTTTTGGGGGGGAGTGACTGGGGGGGAAATGGTTTGGGGGGAAGTGTCCTGCACCCTTTCTTGTCAGTTGTCAATGAAGAAACAACAGCATCAGATGTGACCTTCAGTAGAATCTCAGAAAGATTCAGACCATTTCCTCATTGAGTTACTCATAACATGCATGACATAGCAACCTGTGAAAATACAGATATCTTTTATTTATTTTAGAGATAAATAACATCTTCGAAAAGCACTGCTACGTGTACACATACAGAGGAATTTTGAGGGGGAAAAAAAAAAAAAAAAAAACCTGCCTCCCTCACCACTTTTTGGAAAGTCATGGCCTGAGAACCAATTAATTAACTTTGTGTGGCCTAAGGACAAGTTCTAGAGGGTGTGTGAAAGTGTGTGCAGGAGGGCTCTGTACCCTTAATATGTCAGTGGTACACCCTCTGACTGCAATGTGCTGAAAAACATGGCTCACATTCACTCCATGGTTCGCACACTACCTTGAAAATCTTGAATTGCCTTGAAAATGACAATTTAAAATTCAAGGCCTTGAAATGCCTTGAAAAATGGGAAATCGGGCCATGTACCTTGAAAAGGCCTTGAAAACGGGAATTCTTAGCATGTTGTTGTCAATTGTGAAAAGTTGAATGAATGTTGTATCGTCCTTTGTCATCCGTTAGCAAAAATAAGCCCCGATTACGACCGTATGATTATTTTCACAAATGGTTGTCACGCTGTGTAAAGGGAGACTATCCACGGTATACAGGTTCTCCTTGGAAAGGATCTCGGTCACCGCATCTGCGCACTGAATATGTATAATGTCACCTGACCACGTGGGCCCGCTACATCGCGAACCCTCAGATTTCCATTGAGTTTTCATGCCGAATGAATATTTTTCATAGGTCCAGCAGAACGAAGTGGTTTTTGGCGGCTTTTGAAAATTGTTTCGTTTTTGACATTGAACATCATCTGCTAAATAGAGATTGTGGAAATGGTGTGCCTTTTCAATACAAATTGGCTAAAGGATGACAAGTATAAGGACTGGCTTTGCCAGCATGCAGATAAACGCAAAGCTGGGTTTGGTGTGTGTAAGAAAGATTTTGACGTTGGCAAAATGGGCGAGTCAGCCTTGACTTCCCACATGCGTGGCAAAACACATATCAGCAGTACGGAAATTTAAGACGGATCACGAGGACCAGTAGCCCAATTACGGACTGCAAGGCTCGGAGAACGCCACATGGGTGACGGTGTGTGAATAAATAGGCTATCCACAAGACATCACGAACATTTTAATGTGACAGAAACATCAGACTATCACACATCTTTAACATAAGTGTCATATTTGAAATTTAATAGGCAGCGTATCGTCAGTGCATGACAATGTTAAGTATGAACAATAATATCTCAGCAAGTCATTAGTAAAAGTGAAAAAAGGTAAGAAAACTCAAAAAATTTCCCTGTATTCCTTTATTACATAAAAAGTGTATACCTTGAAAACAGGAATTATTACCTTGAAAAGACCTTGAAAACTGAGGCCTCCATTGTGTACGAACCCTGTCACTCTCAGTTTGTATCAGTTTGATAGGCACAGAAAGCATGTAACTGCATATACTTGAGATGGAAATGTATTCTTAGAGCCAATCAAAAACTTTTTGTTCTGGCATTTCTAAAACTACCCTCACGGAAATAGGGCGCAATTAGGGCGCATTTAAGGCGCAAATAGGGCGCATGAATTGAGACAGCTAGGGCGCAGTTGGGGCGCAATTGGGGCGCGCGCCCTATTTGCGCCCCCAATTTTGCCATTAGACTCAATATGGCTAGGGCGCAAATTAGGGCGCGTTCCAAATATGTTAATTGCGCCTTATATGCGCCCTATTAGAGAATAGGGCGCAGTTGGGGCGCAGTCTCAGGGCGCAGATAGGGCGCAGTTGGGGCGCAATTAGGGCGCAGTTGGGGCGCGATTAGGGCGCACTCTCAGAACAATAGCATGAATGTTGTACTGATAGGGCGCAGTTAGGGCGCATTTGGGGCGCAGTTAGGGCGCATTTGGGGCGCAGTTAGGGCGCAATTAGAGCGCAGTTAGGGCGCAGTTGGGGAACAGAACAGTATACATGTACATAAATTGAAGATTTAAGGGGAAAGATTATTATTGGCATCTACCTAGCCTAAATAAATTTCATTTTACTCTGCAGGTACATATTATCTTCATCTACAATGTGCATTCATAATAATAATACTTTATTTAACGAGGAAGGACATTTGGCGAACCAATCTTACATGAGTTCCTTCATGGTTAGAATTACATTTATAAGAAAATATATGTGCATGTACTATGGTCAGCTGTTGTGGAATTGGTACATCAGGTCATCTGACACTTTCGCTCACTTTTTCTTGAGTTTTTTTCTTCAAATTACTTCTACACACATCTGAAACCCTTTACATTATCCCCTATCCACAAACCAGAGATAATTACTCACCAAAATCTTGTTAAATGGGCATGAAATCTTCAAATTCAAAATGGTTCTTTGAAAACCAATATGTCTGCCTTTCTTTTGTTAATATCAGCCAATAAGATAAAGGTCATGTGACAGTTTTGACTAATCAGATAACATGCTATTGTGCAGTTATTAGGGCGCAGATAGGGCACAGTTGGGGCGCAATTAGGGTGCACTCTGAGAATAATAGCATGAATGATGTACATGTACTGGTTGGGCGCCGTCGGGGCGCAGATTAGAAGCGATTTCTTTTTCAAGTCTGATTTTTTTTTATTGAAATAATGTTATTAAAATTAAGTATGAAAGTCCAAATTTCACATTAATGAATTTATAGCCCAGAATAGCGAATAAAGCAGACAGTCTGAATTTTTGGGGAAAACTTTTTTTATTAAGACATGCATGCACTTTTATGCATATGTGATTACTAGCTAAATGAATGTTGGTGAAAAAAAGTCCAGAAGGCACAAGTATACATGTGGGGTTCACTCTGAATTTTAGATAAAATTGTTATGTCCAGAAGGTACATTTAGGGCGCAGTCTGAGTTCTCGAAAAAGTAGTTATGTCCACAGGGCGCAGATAGGGCGCAATCTGAAGTTTGGAGAAAACATCTATGTCCACAGGGCGCAAGTAGGGCGCAGTCTGAATATCAACAAAAATTTCAAACTAAATAAGGCGCAGTTAGGGCGCGCGCCCTATCTCTAGCTTCTAGGGCGCATTCCTGAAGGGCGCAATTAGGGCGCAGCAGGATGGATGGGATGAAGAAATAGGGCGCAATTAGGGCGCAGTAGATAGACAAGGCGCAATTGGGGCGCAGATGGGGCGCGCGCCCTAAATAGGGCACGCGCCCTATTTCCGTGAGGGTATATACTATGAAAACTGATAAAGGTGGTTTAGAATCTTCGGTTTTTGAAGCATTAATATTAAATATACAGTTTGTATGCAGGAGATAATTAGACTGAATAAAATTCATTCCTAGCTTTACAATAACAGGCATTTTATTTTATTTTCTTTTCTTTCACACAAACAGATTATATCCTTTTTTCTGGCTAATGCTGATTATTAGAATTTGGCTTGTAAAAAGCAATTTGAATGTTCTTCGAGTTACTTGACCATGTTGAACTGTCAGCCTTCAAGAATCGTACAAATAAATACCAGACCTCAAACGACTTTTGCACAGCCTTCAAAAACATTATTTTGGCATATTTTGAGAAGCCGATGTGTAAAAATGGGAAATAAAATCGAAAAAAATATATTTACACTGTGGGGTTGATGCATCTCTATTCAGCCGTAGTAACTCTCTTCATGTTACGTTTCACATTCCAGTATGATGACCTCGTATCTGGATCAGACCTTGACGTCTCTATCCACATCTAAGTTCGGCAGGATCATCATGGTCGTCGCAGATATCTCCCTAGATACGTTCCAAGAGAGTATCGATATGCTCACAGGTGAAATATCTTTTATACAATAGAGGCATTCATCCGTGTCAATGGGTAGTGATATGAAAGGAGCAGTCCTGTATGAGCCGTGCATGCATGGGAAGGAGGCACAAACCTGCGGTGTTCATCCAAGGTGTCCGGAAACCACTGGGTAATAGTATGAAAGGAATTATCAGTATGAGCCATGCATGTGTGGGAAGGAACCATATACCTGCGACGTTCATCTAAGGTGTCTGTCCAGTCAACTGGGTAGTAATATGAAAGGAATGATCAGTATGAGCCATGCATGTGTGGGAAGGAGCCGTACACCTGTGACGTTCCTCTAAGGTGTCTGTCCAGTCCACTGGGTAGTAATATGAAAGGAATGATCAGTATGAGCAATGCGTGCGTGGGAAGGAACCATATACCTGCGACGTTCATCTAAGGTGTCTGTCCAGTCCACTGGGTAGAAGTATGAAAGGAATGATCAGTATGAGATGTGCATGCGTGGGAAGGAGCCATATACCTGCAACGTTCATCTAAGGTGTCTGTCCAGTCCACTGGGTAGTAGTATGAAAGGAATGATTAGTATGAGTCGTGCATGTGTGGGAAGGAGCCGTATACCTGCGACGTTCATTTAAGGTGTCTGTCCAGTCCACTGGGTAGTAGTATGAAAGGCATGATTAGTATGAGCCATGCATGTGTGGAAAGGAGGCGTATACCTGTGACGTTCATTTAAGGTGTCTGTCCAGTCCACTGGGTAGTAGTATGAAAGGCATGATTAGTATGAGCCATGCATGCGTGGGAAGGAGCTGTATATCTGCGACATTCATTTAAGGTGTCTGTCCAGTCCACTGGGTAGTAGTATGAAAGGAATGATGAGTATGACACATGAATGCATGAGAAGGAGCCATATACCTGCGACGTTCATTTAAGGTGTCTGTCCAGTCCACTGCGTAGTAGAATGAAAGGAATGATCAGTATGAGCCGTGCATGCGTGAGAAGGAGCTGTATACCTGCTGTGCCCATCCAAGGCGCCTGTTCAGTCCACTGTGTAGTAGTATGAAAGGAGTGATTAGTATGAGCCGTGCATGTGTGGGAAGGAGCCGTACCTGCGACATTCATCTAAGGCGCCTGTTCAGTCCACTGCGTAGTTGTATGAAAGGAGCAGTATGAGCCGTGCATGCCAATGAGTAGAGATATGATTTTAGAATCGAGCCGTATATTTGAGGCGTCCGTCTGTGCTACTGGATAATATAGTATGAAAGAAGCGTTATGAGTCCTGCATGCCAATGGGTAGTGATATCATCTTAGAAATAACGTTCTTTGACTGGAGGGGTCTAGTGACCTTATTAGTGTGTGGGAAGAGGGGGGTGAGAAGATATTGAGGGATGGGACATGCACAAGTACTTGAAATTTGTCTGTTAATCTTATTTTTGTTCTTCGATACATTACTCTTATTTTTATCCTTCGATACATTACCTTGTATGCATCCTTTAGATCATGCTCGAGAGCCGGTATCAGTCAAGACTGGCTCGGAGAGTTACCTATAGCAGTTCTGCTTAAAAAATAGTTGGTGGGTTTAATCTAAATCGAAGCAAACGGCAATCTAGGACAGCCAATGTGCTGCGAGGTTTTGACTGGTTTGCATTTCATCATTGGCAAAGCTACGTTTGATCTCGGCTGATACCGACATTGGGTATCGCAGCAAAAAGCACAAGTTGAATATTGACAAACTAATTCAAAACAACTTCAGAAGCTGAAAATAATATGATTTTATAATAGCAGCAATGGCCCAAATCACTGAAAAGATTCACACATTTTTAATGCTTCTAAATCATGTTTATGCCATTTTATTTTTCAGAATATGAAGAGTATTTGGAAAAACTCCTGCAAAACGTCCATGTTGTCGCCTCTGTTAATAGGCTTCTTGCACTCGGACCTCGTGCCACTAAAGCTGTCCTGGTCGCCTTTACTGACCCCCAGAAATTTTTGGTATATACATCATTTTACTACATAAAATTACCTAGTTAATAGATCATGGGCATCATTAAGAAGAGTCATTGGAAGCCAACAACCGCCTCTTATTTTCCTGTATTGGACAGCACGCTATCATGTCCTCTAATAAGTAAATAGAAGAAACAACCCAGTCAAGAAATTCTGGCAACACCCATGCAGATTACAGATTTAAAATTTCAAATTTGACAGAGCATGCCATAGTCTATCAGGTTTCATGAGCTATGATAACGGATACTAGCATATCCTGAATGGATTCCATGTGAAATTGCCCATGGTCCATGCGAGTTCCCGACTCGAAATGAGGGCCAGTTGAGCACTGTGGAATGTCCAAAAAGGAACTCCGTGGGTGGAAATGGTCATTGTGCCATGTTTGACTAGGTTTGCTACATTATTCAACATGGACCCTCATGTAGCAAAATGGAGAAATATCAGTTCAAACATTCACCAGGGTGCAGATAGAACTGTGCTAAGTGTGATGCCAGTAATCACGTCTATCTCGGAGAAATCCAGAGTCTGACAGAAGTTCCAGTTATATAGATCTGTATCTGTATATTCATATCGTAAACTGCCTGACTGTTCTTCATTACCCACACCAGGCTCTGATCAATGAGACGATGGATGTACAGGGACTGTTCTGTAGTAAACCTCGACTCGCAGAGTTCCTCGACATGCCCATTTCTAGCGACCTAGACAACATACAAGCCATTCTGTGTGGAGGCAATATTTCTCTGATTGTTCAAGAGGCCATTGGACATCTCAGTATTCCACGGTTACAAGCAATGGTATGTCTAAGCTGCTATTTATGGTAAAGTCTTACTTTTTGGATGAAATTTTTCTCGTTTTTAGCACATACGACGTTAAGAAATGTCTACCCTGTACTATATCTCATTAGGGAAATGATACGAATATGATGACAATTGTTAATGTGTGATATCTTATCCTTAAAAAAACAGAAATTATAAAATTTTCAAACGAACTGATTGATTTACATTTATTTTTTGCAGTTTACCAACATGGTGAATGATATCCAGGATTACGTTACGGGATTGAAAGAGCCTCCATCTCGTCGATTGAATTTGACATCCATCGTGGTAAAATCACAAGTCCTTGTTACCTCAGTGACGAGGGCTTTCCAAACTACATCTAGGACCTGGAAGGACTTTTTCGAAGGAATCGCAGACTTCAGTGTGAATGGAACTGAGTGGAAAGACTTTTGGCCCGAATCTCAGAATGACATCTGGACTTTGAGGTATATAACTAACTATGGAACAAGATGTATACTGTCACGTGTCAGTTGCGGAGTCCGTCTTAAAGCTCATACCATTACAATACCTTCAGTATTAAGTTTTGATAAAGAATAAATTTCATTAAAAGTAATTAATAATTGAAAACCTGATTCGTGGGAATAACATCTCAAAGCATGAGCTATTCGCTCACAATAACAACAGAAAAATTATTTAAAGTTTTTCAAGAGAATAAATAACGTGTAGTAATGGCAATCACTTCTTGATAACATTTCAACTTAATTGAAAAACGAAAAAAAAAACATTCACTGAAAGACTGCTAGCCTCTAGTACAGCACAGCAACCATTTACTAGAACAATTGGAAATAAGAATTTTAGCGCATGTGCACCTTTTGGGCCTTGGTGAGTCCCACAGAGTGGTATGTAAATATGTATGTATATATGAAATATTTCACACCAGACTATCTCGCCTTTCAGTGTGCTGTTTCGGACCTCGGGTCCAGCTTTTGAGAGGACTAAAGCATGGCCCACACTGGGACCATTCTACAGGGTGATGGATGTTATCGTGAAGAGGGTCGTCTACCAAATGAACTACATGAATGGTGAGATAATGAGAAGTGGGGGGGGGATATTTTATTTCCATCATTTCCGAGGCTCTTGCCTTAACCCTATCTGGCCTGGGCGATTTGGGGTGTATCGCAGCCTGGGGGGGGGGGGTGCGGAGAATATATTTTCTCTACCACTAAGGCTAGAGCGCTGAAACTTACCACACAGTATCTTTGGTTCAAGCTCTACCAGGAAATGTAAAAAAATCCAAGATGGCCACCATGATGACGTCACAGTGACGTCATCTTCGTGAAATAAAAGCGCTCTATCTCAGACAAAAATGGATTATTTCCATGGAACAAGTCAATTCACGAAGAAATTATCATTAATATGTGCAGAGCGGAAAACATCATTCAGGTGAGTTCTTCTTTAAAATTTGATGTGATTTCAATATATCTGGAAATAATACAGTTCATTCCCGAAGCCTATCATCTTTTGTTTTCTTCATCCCGTATTCCCGCTAAAATTTTAGTGACCTTCTCAGAATAAGGCCGATCTCGAAGTCCCGTTAACCCCAGTTCTCTCACTTACATGTAACACACACACTAAGTGCTGCCTTAGCAAATCTTTAATACAATATTTAGTATCAGTGGATTTTCTCAAGTGTTATAGTTTATGTGTGAAAGTTTGCCAGTGACTTGCCGATGGGCGGTGGTTCTCTCCGGGTACTCGGGCAGGTGCTCATAGACATATTCCGGATCTTCCTGGGTTTCAGGCTGCAACTCGTCTATTGAACAGCTATTTGTTTGATCAGAGTGGACAGTTGTTCAATCAGAGGGAGCAATGCTCGAGACTATGGTTTCGATAGATCCATGATGGTGGAATCTGCTGAATACATCACAGCATATAGCAACCTTGAAAAGTTTGACTGCAGTTTCTTTGAAAGGCATAAAGAATATATATATATATAACACAAGGCTACTTTATGGATAACAACTTTTGTTCGTCTGGTGCTGGTGTATTTTTTCGAGATCCTTCCAACATGCCCAACTTTCTCAAAATTAATGAGTTCCAGAGAAGAATGTAGTTGCAAGAAATTGTCTGATTGGTGACAATTAAATTTTACCCCAAAATTCCAGACTTAATGCTCCACTAAACCCTTGGGCTTTTACAGTTTTATAGAAAAAAATCCTAGCAAATATATCCCATTGATAAAAGTGGACACGTCGTCGGTAGACCTGAGCACTCGTTGGAGATGAGAAGAGGATCACTGTGGTCACTTTGTCTCACTGTTTTAGATAACTGACCAAACCCTAAATCTACCCCGTGCTATGGAACATGCTGGTACTGTAGTGCCTACACAGCAGTGACAT
The DNA here is from genome assembly GCA_036873755.1 of Hanleya hanleyi. Taxonomy (NCBI): domain Eukaryota; kingdom Metazoa; phylum Mollusca; class Polyplacophora; order Lepidopleurida; family Hanleyidae; genus Hanleya; species Hanleya hanleyi. The sequence goes on from JAVTVY010040300.1 coordinate 29,485, forward strand.
CAAATGATATTTTACCAGCATGGTGTGTATTTGGCTAAGCCAATGAAGCCATGATTTTGAATGCTGTGAGATTCTATAGCCACAAAAACAATTGAGTTTTATAGAAACAATAGTGCATTATGGGATTGAATTTTCAAATACAAATCCGGGATTTTTATTCGCATGTGAAGAAAATTGGGAGAAAGTCCATCCAATCATGTTCATTGGGGAGCATTCAGTATTTATGAACATTGATTAATTTGTATGTTTGTATTTTATTGTACAGTTCTGTTTAGCCCGGACTCCACCATGGGTCGTATGATGAATTACGTTGTCGAGTATGGCCCAGAGATGTTGGAAACCGTCATGTCCATGGCAGAGAACCCACGTGCAGTAAGATCTCACTTCCTGAACCCCCAATTCTTTCGCACAGACCAATATACCCATCTTTTCTGGAAAACCGATGCAGTAATTTAATACAATATGCATGGAAGTAACACTGCTCTTTGATTGACTTCAAGAGTCTGCCTCAACAATACCATTTCCTGGGAATAAACAAGGCATCAAACATCTGTTTGACTCAGTGTTCAAGAACATTATTTTGATAGAAATTTGAGAAAGAAAATTTAAAAAAAAAAATGTACAATAAAACAAGAGCTGAAAAAAGTTGATATGGCGATAAAAAACTAATGTGGCTGTGCCTGTGAAGGTAGAAATCTAGCCCTGGAATAAGTGATTGAATTTTGACCACAAAATTGGGGGTGATCGGATTTTGATATGGTGATTGAATTTTAAAATTATTTCATTATTTATCAATACCATTATCACAGGAAATTGGGTTGGGGGGGGGGGGGCGATATTTTATTCTGGTAAAAATGTGCATGAAAGATAAATTATTTGCATTACACCTAGAGAGTTGAGTGAAAGATGATGTGGAAACTGAATCTTTCCCACACATTTAGTCCATAATTTCATTTGTTAATGAGTGAAAATTGTTATACACCATGTTATCCACCAAATGGCGAGATGTAAATATTCTAGTTGGTAATAAAAATATCATATATAAAAAAAATAATAATAAAAAAATAACGAACTTGTGAAAATTGATGATGCTGAAATATGCATGTTTTGAGTGACAGTGCAGTGCGAAAGAAATTGCAACTCTTCTGTGTGAGGAGGTTGATTTAGTCCATACACAGAGGATTTGTACCAGCATGCATTTCTCTTTTGTTTATAAACTTAATTTAACACACTCTGTGAACAATGGGTAATTTTTTCCTCACCTCCAAGGCAATCTGGCCCAACCATAGGTCACATGAGACCGCTATTTGTCTCTTCATGTATGGAGAATTCCACTGTTTTCACCATCTCGAAACTTGAGCATTATATATCAATCATCATCCCCAACACAGATGGGTTAGTGAGTGTTCTTTGGACTGTTCATCTGTGTAGTTAAAGGCTAAAGGTGAAATGCGAATGTTGCAGTTTTCCAATTTTATACCATATTTTAATCAAATCTGGTAAAATAAAATGAAGCCTCACGAGTCATTTTAGAGAAATGAAGAATTGATGAATGTTGGCCTATCCTGAAAATGGTCCTTTGAGTTTCTCATTTTATGTTCTCATGATACATGATTTGTTTCTGCAGATAACCGAACTCATCACATCTGATGGTCTTGCCTCAGTCTTGTGCGACCCGCAGAAGGTGCGCTCTGTCATGACGGTGCCTGATAATCTCCCCTTAGAGGAAATAGTCCAGTTTATGTGTGGGATAAATTACAACCAGCTGATGTATGACGTTTATTCGGTGTACGACATGACAGCCACTATTCAGGAGGTAAACCAATATCACGCTTTTTTTGCAAAATTTTTTATTCCAATAATAGGTGAATTCAATCTCCAGCTACTGTTAAGCAGAGGATTTTGATAGTTATCAAGATTTTCCCTGCGAAACCAGTTCATCTTTGCACTCGATGATCCCTCCGCAGTGCATTGTAGGAATGATGGGTTTGTAAATCCACACTATAAGCTGTAGGACCATTGTCATGTAAAATTGAGTTTATCAGTAATATTGAATTGAGCATGTCACCATGCTTCGAGAATTAAAACCGTGTCCCTCGACTTGAAATGTGGCAACAATTTTTCAATTTTCCGAATAATTGAGTCTTTCAACATAAATGGAAAATATACTGGATTTTCAAATTCCCAGTAAATTCAGTATGAAAATTGAGTTTCTGGGCTAATCATGCATTCATTGCTCATTCATTTCATTGAATCTGATGGTTAGAAGAAGAAAAAAAAAAAAAAAAAAAAAAAACCCCAGCAGATGAACACCTGTCATTTGCTATCCTCTCAGTTTGCTATCCTCTCAGTTTGCTATCCTCTCAGTTTGCTAAATGCTGAAAGTATGGTGTTGTGTCGCTTTGTGGATAAGCATGTCTTAAGGGCTAAATTTTTGGTATAATTTGTGAGATATATACAGGGGTGTGGAACCTCGGGGAATATGCGTAATTCTGTGTGGAGTAAAAGTCCGTGAATTCCGCAGAAATAATGACATAGATAGAGTCTACATGTTGTTTTATCGTTCAAGGCTATCTACAGTTAAATGTTAAAGTTGTATTTCACATACTAAATTCAGTCGTCTTCCTACAGGAAGGAGTTTTGAGATTTTATTTTGGAAATGGTTTTCAACCATGCGTGTAATCTTAGAATATGCAGATTATAAAATCAACAATAATAATAATGACCTTACAAGAAAAGTCTGCTGTTGTTGTAATGCATCATGGTATTTGCTTCGGTATAGAAATTTTTCGAAAAATTGTGATCTCCAGATTTCCTTATTGCTGAACAAGACAGCGGGACTTGGAGATGCACCAGGATTTGATTGGACCCAGGCATCGGTGCACATCAGACAGATGGTCACAGCTTTCCAGAACCCAGCAGGTTTTACCGAGGTGCAGGAACTTTTTAACAAGATCAACTACACCAAGATCAGCCTTGTGTTTGATGAAATGTGGAATCGTCTCCAACATATGTCACTCGACAAATATGGCAGGTGAGTGAATTCAACAGGTTAGATAGAAACACCTCTCTAAACTGGAGGTAGAAAAGGTTGTTTTTGTCCAGGGCTGTTCCAGAAAAACATATGTACCCCCGGAAGGCACTTCTGTTAGCACCCACCCACCATCATAGACCACACACCCACAATTTTTTTGATGAAAATTAAAACCTGAGACAACCCACCCACATGTTTTAAATGATCCCCAAGGTTTCCCGACTTTCGGACGTCGGCTTCAGCCATCTCTGCGGTTATGTGACGAAGGGAGATAACTCGTGGCAACACTGTCGCCACTCTCGTTAGTTTCGTTTTCTCCGGTGAGACGGGCACATATCGTTACCTGCTTTCAGTGGACAGAGATTGCCGAAAAATCTCCGTTCATAGAGAATTCACTGCCACTTGACAAAGATCTTCGTAACGTGGTATTTCATTGGATGAAATATCTTTGACATGGACGCCTGTCCAATGAAAAAGTACGGTATTCAAGATCACCTTTGTGCGGAGTCACAGTGCGCCAGTTAACAACAACAACGACCACAAACGTTGGTCGCGAACTCGGGACAAGATTCGAGGATTAAAATAAGTTTATCTAGATACATAAATAATGAATACTATATGCCTCAAAAGGATTTGAGGGCCCACAGACAGAAGCATTTTACAAGTAATGAATCCAACCGCCCAGAGAAGTGGTTTATTTCAAGATACACCCACCTAGACCAGCAAAATTTTTACAACAACAACCACCCACATATTTTTTTTTTCTTTGCCGTCCGGGGGGGGGTACATATGTTTATCTGGAACAGCCCTGTCCAATAAATTCAACAATATATCGAACTACATGTATGTGACATCCGCCAAAGGCGATCATGGACATGTATATCCTCATCGATGGTATTAAAACAAGAAATTGTCATCTATCTAATTTGCATAATAATAAATGACATCATTTGTTCTCTATTAACAATTAGACCATGCACAGTTCAATTAAGAAACAACCGTTACACAGGGGTCAAAATGTTCGGTCGTTCGCTCATTTTTATGACCAAACAAATCTGTCCTTGTCCCAGTTTTTATGACCAAACAAATCACCCTTGTCCCAGTGATGAGTACAGGCCCACATATGGCAACAGTCTGAGGAACTTTGTGATTTGAACTCAAGCTGCAAACTTGTGACCCAGGGTCAAAAGTTAGCAATTTTTATAGTTAAATGATCATTATATATTGTTGTAATTATCCCTGTTAACAAGTAATTATCCCTGTTGGTGACTGAAATGCCCTGTTTTCTGGATTTTGCCCTATTTTTTGGCCATTATTTCCCTGAAATCCCCTAATTCCCAGTGAATGTTACAACAAAAGAATCAGAGGGTGGTAAAATTAATTAGAACAGCAAGTTGACAAAATGGTCCAAATCGTGAAAATAATCCATCATTTCTTTAGTCCTTTTAAGGATTTTATAAGGTTATCAAAGTTATTCGAACAACTGATTGAATTTTGTGTACAAAATTGGGGGTGATTGAATTCTGATAGGGTGATTGAATTATTAGAGGAATTACCGAAGTAAAAACATGATCGCAAAATTGTGTTCATCCACCTGTACTCATCTCAGGTTATCTGCTGTTGGACTGAGCCTAGGTGAGGAACTAGATAAGGCGTTGTCAAACGTTACAGTCTGGCGACTTGGTAAATACTTTATCAACATGATGGACTCCGGCCTTGAGCGTATCAACATGAATATGGACAAAGGCAAGGGTAAGTTCAGGTGTCCAAGTGATCCTTTTTGTTTTCTTCGTTTACGGGTATTCCCATATTTTCCATCAATAAACCAATTTTTTTCTATTATTCCTAAATTTTGTTAAAATTCCACCACCACCATGTATCATTATCATGTGGAATTTGCAGATTTGAAGAGCTGAAACAATTCGTCGAATGCATTCAGAGTATATTATGATATATTATGATTATGATAGACTGATGTTTGTGTCCCATGGACCAGCGAGTCTCTCCGCTTTCAGATCGTATACGCCTTCAAATACTCTGGAGCGACTCTGGAACTAGTTAACCCTAGATATAAAGAAATCCTCCAACATAAATGTATTAAAAAAATGCATGCATGAAAAGTTTCATTGTCAAAATATTTATAGCATGTACATGTCAAGTAATTAGATATACATGTATTTTAGTCATATAGTGTATTTCCATACCTGCAAGTGATGTATGCAGATGTGATTTAAGATCTATACCACTCAGTTCTATTGTATTTTTATATGTGCATATTTTCTCTGTCTTCCTATTTTCCCTATTTTACTTAATTTCATTTCCTATTTTTGTATGTGTGGGAATCACTCATATGTAAGTGCGAGTGTGAGGGACTCAAGGAAGATTGGTTTTGTACTAATTGAATCCTCTCCATAAATACATGTAAAGTATTATTATTATTATACACAATTTAGCTTTGTTTGGAGTATATTTTGAAATAATTAAGTATTTTAATTAATAATAATTTATAATTAATAATTATTATTAATAATTAATTAGATTAATTAATGTTAATTATATATATATTTTTTTCCAATCTGCAGGTTTCAGCTTCAACATTCGTGATGTGTATCCCAATGCTACGAAGTTAGCGGAGTATATGGAGTTACTCGGGGAAGCTGTGCCAGACTTCATCGAGGCCATCCGGAATCTCATTATGCACCCATACAAGGTAGTGACAATATTTGACAATGTTCGACATAAATTGGTACATGTGTATTGGGAAATACCGTAAAATTTCTTCTGGCCCAAAAAATAACATTCGAACACCTATCACAGTCACAAATAATAGTTAAATCCTACTCACTCACTCACTCACTCACTCACTCACTCACAAATAATTAAGGCTGTCGCTTCGCGCACAGCCTTATTGGATCAGCTTGGTCTCATGGGGGCCAAAATCGCTTTGTCCGCAAGATTGCGAAAAAACAAAGCAGTGTTGGGACTTACGTTCACAGTGCCAAATGTGGACAAGACATTGAACTGGAAATTCGTTATAATTTCATGGTGATTGGAACTAAAGAAAGTGCGTTTTTCTTCATCGAAATACACTCTGTTGACGCTGATTGTGAGGGTAATGGCGGCCAAATCTCGGATCAACGAGATATGGCGGTAGTTCGATAAAATCGAAATCAACCATCTCCCATGATACTTAGCGCAGTAATCAAGGGCAAGCATTCAGTGTAGATACTCATCATTGGCGGAGGTAGCGTGGGGATTCCCAGGAATGCCCTTTTTTATCCAATCGTAACTGTCGTTATTTGCTATCATGCCGGAGTTCTAAAAATGGCGTTGGAAGTCCAGCTCGATAATTGTTATTACTTTTGGCGTTTATGGAAATAAAATGAGCTATACAGAGGAAATAAATGACCAGGGAGGTTGACATATATTTATTTAATCCATAGGCCTACAAGGGCAAAACGGTGAGTCACTTCACTTATTGAAGCAGGAACCATGCGATGTAATCTAGGTCGGGCGGCCAAAACTTTCGGTTCGTTGTCAACATAATAAAATCAGTAACAAAATCAAATGTTACTATAGAGTTTAGGTCCAGCCAGTTGAACAATGAATTGAGGGATCTTTATCTACATTCAAAGAAGTAATAATTTTAGTTTTTATAGATCGATATTATAAACAAAAACAAGTAAATAGACTTGCCAAGTCGTCCCATATAAACAGTCAACTGGTCCAAAGCCAACTCGTGGGATCAGATAATCGACTGAAATTATTTGAATTCGACTGAAAAAACGGAAACTCGGTAGGTTATTTGTTGATAGCTCGCTTAATACTGGTTCGATTCTGACAATGTAAAGTTTCCGGAGTAGCTGAATACGCCGTCCTCAACTCGTCCCGTAATGCAGACCGTCTTGAACAATGAATTCAAAAATGTCCGATGTTGTGCAGCACAGACCTGCATTTCACAGAAATAAATTTTGCATTCGTTGCTATGCTTTGTCCCAATGTCAGAGTTCGTAAATTCTTAAACTTTCAGTGCAACACTGACTGTGCTGGGTGAAAATTATAGTGGACATGCACATTTCATCTTTATCGATTTTGATTGATCCAGGAAGTTGTTTCTGCACATGAGGAAGACGAAGAAAGCATCAACTATATTTAAGTACAGGGGTTTTTGTTAAGCTGTGATTTCGTGCACTCACAAGGTCATGATAAGAATAGGCCTCGGCTCCTCGGACAGAAACGACTACCTGGAGCATTCCTGGGGTTCTTCCCAGCCTCACTGGATTTGAAGAAAACAACATCTGTATCTCTTTTAAAATGAAGTGGGGTTACTCTCTCGTTGACTTTGACAAGAGAGATGATTACAATTTCGACATTGTAAACTATCCCTTTCTGGACAGTAATATTCCAGTGGGACCTGCATATGGCGTATACATATCTCGCTTAGTAGCATTTGCTAGATCCTGTGTTAAATGTGACGATTTTAATCAACGTCACAAAACATTGTTGCAGAAACTTATAAAATACGAATGTAGCGTGCAAGATCTATGGCGCTACGTTTCATATTACTTGTGTCTAATTCCGCTTAACCCGGGGCTAGGGGCCGTATGAACCCATGTACTTCAAGATCCTCATGGTACTCATATGAACAGTCACAATCATCTCTTTTAACCTTTTCAACCTTCCAGTTGCAATTTCAGACTGTCCTACTTGATCTCATCTGGACGTGACGGTGTTGTCGTGCAAAAAGTTGCGAAACTAATAAATTCTTTCATGCAGTGTGAAATAGCACGATCATCTCGAGCTGATCGTATATATACATCTGTCGGAACAAAATTACATGTACAACACTTCTTTGCATTTTCAGAACTATATACGCCCACAGACCAAAGTTAAAAAAACTCACAACATTAAAATACACGAATAACGGCAGCCTTTCGAAGTCCACGAGTTCTAGTTGTTAGTGAAAAGAAGCTGAGACATCTAAGAATGGGGATGAGCAAGCACATAGCAAAGTTGATCTCTCCTTCGCACTGCGCAGACTGTAAAAATGTGGGGTATTGTTCCTAATGCCCCAGATTTCCATTGTGACAGGCCATATGAAAAGTAGTTCTTGGGTGCAAAAGGCAGCAATATCATTCTATACTCAAGTATGAACGGATATGACCGAGTGCAGCCAGCAACTAAAACTGGGTACTCTTACACACGATCTAAGAAACTGGACAACTGTCGACATCGGTCATTGACATGGATACATGAAAATTGGGCATGGACAACTAGGTCGTGTGTATCAGGCTAAAGGACATTGCTCAGTGGCAGGCTATACGCCATATCAAATATCATTTCTTCATTATAAAGGACATTGCTCAGTGGCAGGCTATACGCCATATCAAATATCATTTCTTCATTATAAAGGACATTGGTAAGCTTTGGAAATTTCAAACTGAAGAAATGTTCATGCACAGAAAATTTTAAAAGGACTCTTGGGTTGATCTCAGTAACTCCTGAACATATGTCCCCTTCATTGATTATTTCCAATCTCGAAAACCAGAGCTATCCGGTCTTGTCCGCCTACTAGGGTCTGGGACCGGGCTCAGCCATACTGTCGGTCATTGGATAGCACATGAAACCCTAGAATTCAGAACATAATGAGGGCGCCTCTGTGGAGATCATGCCGATGTCCCGACATCATGGATATTACGAGTGTGTCTGAGAGATGACATACTCTTTATGCGTTCTGCGAAACATTTTCTATTCTGACGTCATTACGCTCGTCATGCAAATGACTCATGACTGACTTTTCATAAGGAATTGGGAGATTTTCCAATGGAACTGGAACAGGACGTGAACAAATTTTTCAGTGTATTATGGGACACACTTTCAGTCGGCATGGTCCCAGGGGTTCGTTGGAGCGGCCTTTTCCCAGCGGAAGGCAACCAATATGGTGGTGAGGTTGTGATTATTTCCTGCTCTGGTGAATATGATAATTATCGAAATATGATGAATCTCCTGTGATTGACAGAACAATTTACTATTTACATATCTTATATTTGATATAAATACGGAAATTTTCTGTTTTCTATTTTCCAGCTTGCTTATGTTCTGATGCAGACAGACTTCACAAATAAGACAGTCTGCCACGGAGTTCAGATCGCGAGGTTCTTGGGCTTGAAGAATTCAGAGAAGGTGGACAGATTGGAGGAGAGTCTCTGTCAAATCAATTGGCTGGAAGTTATTCATGAAATGACCCAAGATCCAACCACCAATGAATGGACTGTCGCTGTAAGTTACTGGAGACTACTTGTACACAGCAGATATCGTAACCATTCCAATCCACTATTTGAAAGAAATTTGAAATTGGTCATTCTCTTTCTTTATTAAAGTGGCACTGAAATGATCATGGGTTTTCTCCCCTTAAATTTCTCTGTTTTAGTTGTATTTTCCCCAAAATTGACTGAATTTTCAGTGAATTCATGCTTACTTTTTTGGCAACTTTAACCTTGTTTCAGATAAATCACTTGACAAAATGCCAAAAACTCATTGAAAACATGGAAAACCTCTGAGATTTGAAGAAATTCAAAGAAATTGTTTTGGAATGAACATGTAGAAAATACTGAGCAAAAAATTAGAAAACAAGGAATTGTTATGATTATGCGAATTTTTTTTGGGAAAGATAGTAAATGTTTCTTCCTCTGTGGAAATATTATCTCTCTGGTTGAGATAGTCAGTGGTTGAAATAGTATCTCTGTTGGGGAGATATGCCACCATGGTGGAATAGTTGATTCAACGGTGGAAGTTAACAATGGAAAACAGTTTGTGGGCTCTATAAACAGTAGTCCATCTACAACCTGGTCTTTGATGGCATTGTTGTCATCATCTGTGGGTTATCTCTAATAATTCAATTCCCCTGTCAAAATACTTTCCCCTCAATCTTGGGACAAAATTCAATCTGTGGTTCTAATAAATTTGATCAACCTCTGAAACCATGAAGAAATAATGGCTAATATGCAGAATTTTGAACAATTTTGTCAACTTCCTGTTCTATTTAATTTGATCATCCCCTGATTTTATGGTGGAAAATTTCACTTCCTGTGATTGAATTATTAGAGTGATTACCGTACATACTTCCTGTACTGAATATGTTGGCAATTTTAAGTTGGAAATATTCCAATTCTCAATTGAAAATATTTCTCCATGAGCATAGAGAGCGAAATGACCAGAAGACTGCCACCGCCGACCAGGCAGTAGTTTGACTAATTCTGAGAGTAAAGGTTTGCCCTGGTGAATCAGAATGGTGCATTGATGCTCAACTTCTGACGTAACTTTGTGGCATGGTACTTCCTATGCATACAGTTTGGGGAATATTGTTAATAAGTGACAACTGTACTATTTCTGACTCTGAAGTTAATTGAGATAATTTGATACATGTTTATTACCGTATTTACATCAAATATCAATATTAGTTGATAAGGAAAGGTAAAGTACAAACCACAAATTTACAATGGGAGGCGCGAGTCAATGCACCTGTCTGTGTGTCAGAGCAAATCTTTGTCTAGAATTTATGCCGGGAACGGTCCATTCAAGGGCAACCGGTGGCCGTCGTCGCCTAATTGCTGCACGAGTTACATGTAAATAGCTGACTGAATTTCTTTTTAGTTGACAAACTACCTCCAAGGACGTCCAGTAGAGGACATCGCCCTGAACTGGACCAAGCTGATACTGGACATGAACGATTACTTTGTGAACCTGTATAAGATGGAGAATACGACCATGTTTGAGATTCATGGCCTGAATTTTACAGCGGTGGATATAAGCTACAAAGACCTGGTCAATGTGGCTACCACATACTATCTGGATCCGTCTCGGTGAGTGGTCAAACTACTGTCTGTCTCACTGTACGATGCGATTTTCGGCAATATATCGGAGCCAGTTCTTCTCAGAGAAGTCAAATTCCCCACAGTATATCTATATGTAATCTATGCATTTTCATTCTGAAATTTGAAGGGAATGTGTTCATAATCAAAGAAAATCTCCAATACCGCACATGTTATTTTCATAGCGCCTAGTCATAATGTTACAACATTGCATGTCCAACGTCATTGTGCTTTGAAAATAACATGTGAGGTATTGGATATTTTCTTTCATTCTGAACAGATTTCCTTCAAATTTCAGAATAAAAATGCACAAATTACATATAGATACTGTGGGGAATTTCACTTCACTGAGAAGAACTGGCTTCGATATATTGCCGAAAATCCCATCGCATTTGTAATTTGAGACAGACAGTATGGTAATCCGTGTTATCCTAATTAAATACCCCTATCAATATTCAATGACCCTCACCCACAGAATTCAACCGGCTGTTGTAATAAATTTGATCACCCTCTAAATTTATTGAAATAAAAACGTGATAGATTATAGCCTTATTCAGAAAAGGATTTATCTCCCTTGTACACTAGAGGTTCAGTGGTGCAGGGAACTTCTGGTAAGTACCAAAGGCCCTCGCAGTTAGTTTAAGTCATTAACTGTTCAATTATTCAAGAATATTAAATTTAAAATGTACACAAAAATGTAAAAACTGTAGCCAGATATCTCTGACATAGAAACTATCATGGAGGAAACATGGAGCGACAACATGTTCAGACGATCGCGAGTACTCCTTAACATGATTAATGTATATGTTTTTTTTCTCTTATCAGTGGCAGCTATAATGATAGGTAGCCCATTACATTTCTAATAGACAAGCTTCTATTTTATTATTGATAGCTTTACCATCCGTTTACACTGATAAAAATATTCAAATTTTGACCTTGTGTTATTTCATTTTTCTCAGAGCTCAAGCAATGACGTTGGAACTCTACCCCCTCTTGGATGAGCTGGTCACGAGAGACAAGACGTTCGGTGTATTCTGGAAAATGGAGAAAATCTACATGTACATATTGAACAAGTTCTTGGTTGTGGCCAATGAAAATTTACCAAGGTTACAACAAGGTATATACACAACAAATATCCTCCTTTTTCTTGATAATTATTTTACCATTCTGCCATAGTTGGTCTTCGGGTATTATCCTCGTCTGCCCATCTGTTTGTGTGTCTGGTGGGCTTCCATTATCTTCTGCCAGCAAAGATTAAGTTTCACTATGCTTACCAAATTCCCACCAGATCAGCATCTGGTCGAGTTGATACTTTGACATTACATTGCCATCTTATATGCACATGTATTTTGTTTCCAGGGAAAGTGAACTTGGTGGATTTCCTACACTCCGAAGAACTGGACAAGATTGTGAAGAGTATCCAGGCCTCACCAGAAATTGTACAGCTGTTGTTGGACACCATTGTCGACATCATGACTGATCCTACGAAGGTACATTTTACATCACATTTTAGTCTCTTCATTTTCAAATCTTCATTCACCATGTTCACCAGGAGCAGACTTAATATCTTAACAACCCGGGGCTCCCACAATAGCTGTTTCATGCTTTGGGAATCACCAGATGCTATTAGTTGCATGGTATTTCTCATCTCAGCGCATATAATTATTACATATGAGAAGCTATATTTTTCCACTGCTCTTGACTGTTTCAAATTCTAAATTTCTCAATTTATTATCAATGTTAACAGGAAGAAAATACTTATTTGAAGAAGGAAATTTTCTGAAGGTTATTTTCATATGCTGTATTGATCCATTTTGTCGGTGTTCCTTTTTAGGCTGCCAAGTTTTCTGACCCCAGCCAGTTGATGCAGGCATGTTCACATCAACCCACATTCGACTCTCTCTTCCCTGAGGCTGCCAGGTTGCAGATCAACCTCCGAGGCACTATTTGCAATGCAACGATGGTCAACATCACCAAACTTGTCTCCGAGTTGCAGGGCAGCATCGGTGGTCTGAGACAGATGATACAAGCTGTGAGTACCTTAAAACTGTTGTCTGTTCACATGCCACAATCAATGTCTCGTACGTTACCCATTCATATGTGCTTTCAACCAATGACAGGTCTGCTATCATAAAGTTGATGAATGAACCTTTGCAGAAAACTCCATGATTGGCCAGATTTTCTTCCAATTTCACAGGCCAATGAAAATCCCAGACTTAGATTTGAAAATTTGAATTGGCCAATCATATGTTTTGAAATGGGAAAATATCCCATGATGCACTGTTTGCATAAAACTCCATTATAGATGAATAGTTGTCCAATCTCAACATGAAGGAAGTTAACTTGCTGCACATGCTTATTGCTACCTTGATACTTGCTTCACCAGTTTGGTGACGGGACATTGTACCTGGTGTTGTAAAGGCATTGCACTTTGATAGGACTGATCAGCTCAGGCCCTGTGGAAGGCCACGTTAGTGCATTTCATGGAGCCTATTTATCAGTTTGGTAAAAAGTAAATGATGATGATGTGATTTGATTGACATCAATTAGTCTTGCTAATAGCCAGTAGTACCCGGCCTACCAAATCGGCCTGGAATGCAAGGCCTGGTTGTACTGGTTCTCTCCATTATTCCATCTACCTCACATAACGAGAGGTCCTGGGTCGATCTCCGGACGAGGCATAGCAGAGACTCGAAAAATGAAACCTCTTGCTTCCTCGCTTGGCATTCAGCAATAAGATGTTAGATCAAGGACTGGGTGGCACGGTATCAGGACAAGATAGATGCTGTGGTGTCAGGCAGCACTGTAGAAAGGCGGCATTGCTTTGTTACATTTAGACACTGTCGCGACGTCATTGAAAAATTGTTCAAAGCTATATTAAATCCTACTCCCTCTCCATTCTCCAGGCCCTGTGGGGCTTCCAGGGATAGACCTGAGATGTCCACAGTGTCATCGTGCACACTCCAGGTCATGGGATTGGCCTGGGGTGTCATTGTGCACACGCCAGGTCATGTTAAGAATAGGTCTCGGCTCCTCAGAGAGCTTGTCGTGAGAGGCAACTAACTGGAGTCCGGGTGTGAAAAGGAACAGGATCCTACCCGTGTGGTTTCCGGGTGTGAAAACGAATAGGAACCAACGTCGTGATATGGCTGAAATAGTGTTGAAAGCGACGTTAAATCATATTCACAAACTCACCCCGTAAGAGGCGACTAATTGGGGCACCATGCTGCTTTCATGCGTATAAAGGAATAGGAACCCACCCATTGGGTCCCGGGTGAAAAGAAATAGGACCCAAACACCATGATATGACTGATAAGATTGTGTTAAATCATATTCATTGGCTCACCCATCCTTCAGGTGTATGAACCTTTTAACTGTGAACAAAGGTAGGCCAGCAATGATAACGTTTTAAATTGTTTCCTCGTCCTGGCGGTCCCTGTTGTTGCTTAGTTTCAGACTGAATTTCTACGGAATCCATTTGTATAACTTTATCCATCAGGAAGGATAACTAAGGATAGACTTAATTCAAAGCCATAGTATTTCTCATTTAATGACACATTTAATTGTATGCATCTGTTCCATTTGAATTATTTCACTCAATTTAATTTAGTCTCAAACATTCTGTTTCTGATAGGTCACCGGGGTTCTGAAGCCGGGCTATCCTGCACAAAATCTGAGTGTCAACCATACAGCGGTGTTTAAGAACTACGACCGGTTTCTGCAAATAATCACGGAGATGATCCAAACCCCTCCGCAAATTGACCTCGGTCTGGGTACACGTTGGATGAATGAGACCTTATGGCAGGGTATTCTGGACACTTTCGGTGAACGCTTTCAGACAGCCTTCCAGAGCATGCAGAATCTGGGGTAATTTTCTTTCAATTCTGACCATAAATTTTGGTCAAATTATAGGTGGAGTACAATTACCTATATCTAGGTTCCGAACAATTTCCAACTGTCACCAGCTTGCCTGCTGAATTAGTCTAATTGCAGCTTTAACACTTTGATGAACTTCTCTCGATTTTTTCAAATATCAGCAGTTTGCAATATTAAATTAGTTAATAATAGCTCACTTTAAATAATAAATGCTATTTATCTTGCAGCTATGGAGATATTTTCAAAATGATGATTCCAACAATTGAACAGCAACTCGCCCCGTACAAAGATACTCCCGAGTTTAAAGAGACCATTCTAATTGTGGATGACACAGTCCGACGGGCCATATCAGCGTTGGAACAGCTGATAGGTAATTTAACCCACACCCATCGTAGTCTGAATACAATCAGGGGACACAATTGTACAAGTGATCAGCTTATCACCTATTGAAGTGATTTCATCCGGATTCTCTGCTTATATATATATTCTTCATTGATGTGCATGCATGCTTTAAGTGATTTTACTTGCATGAGTTGAACAGATATCATTGCTTGTTTAAAAAAAAAACAATACTACCACATTTTATTTGCCTTTTATTATGAAAAATCATCATTCTATCAACTTGACCTCTTTACTTCTTTGTTGCATATCATGTATTACAAAATTTTTTCGTCATGTTGTATATATATTTTTTTGTGAAAGTTGCTAATCAAAGTAATTTTTTTCTTTTATTTATGTTAACCCTTTTGTTATGTTAACCCTGTACATTTTGTAAACCCTGTCTTGAAAGAAGACAAAAAAATGACTGAATGAATTCTCGGAGTGGTTTTTTTTTTTTTTTTTTTTTTTAAATCCATCACTCTATATTCCTCAAATTCATGTTGATTAGTGGGAGTTAATGATACTCAAAATGACATAAATTGTCAATTACACCCTTGTTGAGCAAAAACCCAAGATTGTCATATTTTGGCAATTTTTTGGCAAGTCTTTTGTGTACGACCCTTCATTGAAAAGGTAGTACCCTAGACAAAAGACTGAAAATACAACCTTTGTCAATCTGGCCTTTCCAGATTAATTCTTGAAAAATGCTGTCTTGCCCCAGTGGTGGTGACAGGTGCACAGCATGTGGGCCACTGCTTGAGCTCCAGTTCATTCTCATGATCTCTCCTCTACGTTTATAACATGTAGCATGTTTTTCATCTATTGATTACTGATGTAAATATGAGAATATGGGTCAAATCATCTCGGTTGTTGTCCATGGATGCTCAGACCTGCAGATGTGGCTACGGTTATTTTGTTTCAGTTTCATTATCTTCTTTCTTCTTGGAATCTGAATTTGTTAATGAATAAGTTCATTTCAAACTAAACTTGTTCAAAAAAAGTTTATGATTTATTAACCTTATGAATTCTTAATTACTAGAATATATATTTAAACTAATACCTTTTATTTTTTCATGAATCGGTTTCAGGTCATAATGCCACATCACTGCAGGCTTTCTTAGTGGACTACCCAACGCTGGAGAGGATATTCGAATTGTCTGGCAGTCTCCCTCAAATTCTGGCCACTGTTGTCTATTCCAGCTCATTCAACCCAGGACAGGTTAGAGTTATAGAGATGGAATGAGAGAATGGCGGCCATGTTTTATAGTTTTGTGTCCTGAGCAAAGAAGATGGCATGATAAGGCAGCACTTTGGCCTATGGTGCGGTTGAAATCGAAAAAATAAAATATCCTAAAAATAATTGTTTTAATGTAACGGCAAGAGAAAAATATGCAAGTTATTACATGAAATTGAAACCGCACCATGAGCTATTTTGTGAAAAAAGGGTCTGTTAAAAATAAAAAATGACGATGGAGGGCGGCATTATTTTGGCAAAACTTTGAGAGGCAAATGATTGTGCAAAACATGGAGAAAAAGACAATTTTCCATTTCGCTGTTGTTGATAAAAATTGTGGCACTAAATTCTTTCTCAGAACACAATTCTTGCTTGAACATACATGTTAAGGGGTATTGTAGGTTTCACAATTTATCTTTCAATCATACATGTCCGGCACGAATCCAGGCATTTTTTGGGGACACCAGTCGACTACCGCGAAATCGGAAACCGCAAAACCGGAAATAAACATGCTGCGCAAAACCGATGCGCAGTGGGCTAAAATTGGGGCCGATGGATTTAGTCAAGAAGTACGATGCGAATTGGAAGATTTAGTGTTTCCACCTGCTGTACACAGGAAATAATCAGTTACTTCTTCGATAATTAATGAAAATAAGACCATTAGAGTGATTTTCAGTGGTTTTGGTTTAGATTTTAGCGGACATTCAATTTTGTTTGACAATATTTGGGCGCGTGAGTTTGGGCGCAGATACCGGTATACCGGTATCAAAACCCGTCTGGATTACTCCTGGCATGTATAGATTGTTAGCAGGGTACCATGTGAAGTTTTTGGATTTCTTAAACATGTTAAATTATTCTTTTCATCAGTACAACTTGTTCCTTCTTGATGAATACAAATCCTGGAAATGCTCGGCCTTTGTTTGAGTCACTACAGCGACTTATACAACAAAGGCGAGCATTCATAGCATTTTAATTCAGGCTTCTGGCACACCGATGTCGTAGATTAATACAATTTGCATGAAACCAACAATGTTCTTTGAGTTATTTGAACTATTTCATTCAAATAAAACAAAACATGTCTAAGAACATTTTGTTTTTGAAACTTTGAGAGAGAAATATCTGAAAATGAAAAAAAAAAAAAAATTGTGGGGGAAAAAAATCCTTTTTTTTTTGCTGTGGGCAAGGAAAGTGCTGACGCAGTGCTTCAAAACTGATGCGGTGATGCCTGTAAAGCTAGGAATTTGTTTTATTCCGCCTTGTTAAGACTGACGAGCTGTCCAGTTTAGATCGAGAAAACATCTTACGAAATTGCATACTTGTACATGCAGGGCAGAATCAGATGTGACACTAAAATCCCATAGAGACGGGTTCTTTGCCTAAATTTCTCGAAGCATTTAAAAAAATTATTGAGAAATATCCTGATTACCAAGTGATGGAAATATAAAACAGGAAGAAAAAAGAAATTAAAATGTATTCTTTTCTTACAGTTGAACATGTTGACTAGAGATGTTACAAGCTGGGGGAGTTTCTGTGCTCTGGATATCACCAAATACATGGAGAATGTACCCGGTCTGAACTTTGACATTGGAGACTTCAAATCTGAGCTATGTCAACTTAACTACACCCAGCTGGTACAGGAAGTTGAAGCCTTCACCGGTACTACAGTTTTGGTAAGTGTATTTTTCTTGGAAATACTATGTATATTTTTTGGAAATACAGCCTCTGAAGTGAAAGGTTCTTCTCTCTTCTGTCCTGTTTGTCCGTACCTCATGAGTGGTATGCTGCCTAATGGTCGAAGCTAATGATCTGAATTTTTTTTCAGGATCTGAAATGAGTTTGGTGGATTTTTTTCTTTTTTTTTAACCTAATGTTCAGGTTTTTGCCTATTTCCGGCATATAGTTCATGTAAGACGAAGTGATGTAAATTTACGGGATTTCCAATAGTAGCAAATGGGGAAGTGGTCGGCCATTGTTCCATATGCTAACATGTGAAGTCACGTTTAAAGCGGTATCTCCTCTTACATGAACTATATATGTACCCTATTTTCCTCCAGCTGGAGTTGTATCGAGACAGTTCTACAGCCTAAAACTTTCAAGCTATGGATTGGAAATTTTGTGGTAATGTTTGCACTTATGAGCCAATGGTTTGGACTGAACAATAATGTATTGATGCAAATGTATGTAGTCGAGTGATGGCTGCTGATGAGGGGGTACTGGTGTTCAATGAACTGTAATCCTAGTGTAAAGGAATATGGTAACCGTCAAAAATTCTGGAAAAATTATTACTATTGTATAAAAGATGCAGGGAGTTTCTCACTCTCACAGGGCCTGATCCAGGCCGTTTTTTTAAACAGTTATAATGGGTTTGGGTGTCATGAGTTTGAGCGCCCAAAAGAAAAAAAAAAATAATTCTCTCTCTGAACCAAAACTAATGCAAGTAATGTTGCTAAATATCAAGTTGTTCAGCTTTATTTAGACCATTTAGTACTTCCAGAACTTCCAAGGATCTTTGACAGTCCTGCATGACGACCTATTTCACTATAACTTACCACGCTCTTTGCACACTCTAGATCAGACCCTGTCTCAGCAAAGACAAACCTCAGTGACGAAAGAGAGAATCGAACTAGTAGTTGTTACAAACATTGGAAATGTGTATATGAGATGGTATGTCATATCGATTAATCTTGCCATGTATTTTTCGTCTCTATGTAGATGTCCACTGACCCCATCGGCACAAACCAAACGGCTAATGTAACTGCTACATTACTTGACCTGGGCAGATTGTTCGATCTCTATATCGGGCTGATAGAGGACCCTCCGATGAGCTTGGTGGAGGTTTTCGATTGGTTGAATGGCACAGTTTGGAAGATGTCATTCAAAGCAGTGGGGGAATCGTATGCGGATCCAGCCACAGTGTTACGGTAAGTTTGAAGGGGTTGAATCATAATCTGTTATCCTCTGAAAATTTTAATTTAAAAGTGTTTGTGATGTCCCCTGTGTTCATATTTTAAATTTCACTGCCGCTCTAAAATGGAGGTAAATAAGGTCGTTCTTGCTGAATGAAATCAAGACTATATTGAACTAAGAAATATCCGACTTAGGATGGTATTAAACAAAAATGAATCGTCATGTATGATAATTTGTATTAGACACAACATATTCTGTCGCCTATTAAAAAAAAATATTTTGCTGGAATATTACTGTTACAAATTGTAAGAATATGAAAGTTATGTCACCTGCTAATCGTGTGATGATATAATGCAAATGTAAGGTGAAATGCGACGGTTTTCGTATTTTCACTGTATCTTGACTCTCTATATATTTGTTACTATGGCTACCACAGGATGATCCAGTCTCTGGACCAACTGACCCCATTACTGGACAACCTGACCCAGACTGACTCATTCTGGGGATACATGTGGAAGATGCAGAAAACGTACATGTACATATTCAATGAATTCCTGATGATGGCCAACAGAAACATTCCGCGTCTTCATGGTGAGCTATTTGGACACAGCATACATTTATTCAATGGGAGACTTGCACAATACCAACTACACAATGTGATTCTGCGATTGCCACTTCCTGTTTGTCAATTTTGATCCAGTTATCCAGTCAACTGACAGAACTATCTTTTCTGTTTTATCTTCTGGGCCTATTGTGCAAGGCTCCCTCCCGTTGATTTGAATCTCTGTACTGGTACTTTTCCGGGGGCCTGATTTAGGTCTTTTTCACCCATTATAACGGATTTGGGTTCCATGCCATTTGCAGATAAACCTTTTTTTTCAAGCTTTCAACACTGATCCCAGCTCTCTACGGGTTTCTAGTAAGCTGGACTGTTATATTTGATTACCCCATCAAATAAGAGAATAATCATGATATAAGATATCCTTGCGTTTATCAGCTGATTTTCCCTTGATGGAAAGTTCCCCCTTCCCCCCCCCTCCGCCCACCCCCAAATCTTTTATATAACATTAGTTTGTGTGCTCTTGTAATGATAACCTTTATCATTGCTGATATTTCTTTATCGTTGCTGATATTTCTTTATCATTGCTGATATTTCAGGTAAAGTCAATCTGTTAGATTTCTTCCACTCCGAAGAACTGGAGAAAATAGCTGCGGCCCTGGAGGCCTCCCCAGACATTGTGAAAGTTCTGTTCGATACCATACTGGACATCATGGCTGATCCGAGCAAGGTAAACTCTTGTGATGGGGAAGATAAGGATAGTTGTAGGTTACTGTATAATACAGCCATGTGGGGTTCCTGTGGTTTGACCTGGGATGTCATTGTGCACACCCCAAGTCATGGTAAGAATAGACCTCCGCTCCTCGGACTGCTTGTTGTTAGAGGTGATTAACTGAGGCATCCATGGGGTTCCTGGGCGTGAAAAGGAATGAGACCCAAACGTCGTGATATTAATGAAATATAGTTGAAAACAACGTTAAAATATTTTCACTTCACTCCTGTATTATACATTACATACCCGCAAAAGATACTTCTCATGTGATCGTTTGTATGTACATGTAACTGGGCATGCGAATATATAATAGTATTAGTTTTATTTCCATTATTATTCCCTATTAAGGGATTGGATTAATTAAGCTGTTGTCATATATACAAAATTAATTCTTGTTTTGTGTTTTTCCGTCAGTCCACAAAGTTCTCAAATCCTCAGCAGCTGAGACACATATGTACGGATGCGGCCACATTTCAGACACTGTTCCCGGAGTCGTTGACCTCCCAGGTTAACCTTCAGGGTGTGATCTGTAATGCCACCATGATCAATGTGACCAAACTGATCGCGGAACTTGAAGGCGGAGTCTACGGCCTCAGTCAGATGATACAGACCGTAAGTACGAGTATTTGACAACGTATTCGATGGGGAAAAAAATTAGCATAATCATGACGTTCCGAGATCGCAGTCTTTAGCCCTAAATGTGAAATGACGCCATTGTTGACATGACTTTGCGTCAAGGATAGGCATCGAGCAGTGTCTCACCAATGACAATATCACAAAAATCGAAAGTTTGACCTTATTGTAGCTCTCAAAATACCCCAAAAGTGAACGTTTATGAAGACTTTTTTATTGTACGGATTTAAATAGGCATTTGTAAATTCAAGACATCGCCGGATGAAAAAATTCAACATTGCTAATGTAAACGAATGATTTAATTGTTGCCCAAGTTCGGGGTAACCTCACATTTGGCAATGAGGTCTTTTCGTGCCTCCTACGGCTGAAAGTGCCGATCTCGAGATGTCTACATTACAATATATTATCTTTTAATAATTGAATCGCCCCATTATAATTCAATCACCCGCAGTTTTGTAGAAAAAAAGAAATTATGGATTATCTGCAACGATTTTGAAACATTGTGTCAACTTCCTGTTCTAATAAATTTGATCGCCTCCTGATTGTATGGTGGAAAATCTCACTTCCTGTGATTGAATTATTACAGGATTTCCATGTCCAGTTTAAGTTATAAATTTGCTAAATTTGCTAAATTGTCCCAGATCGATCTTTCAAATGAGTGGTTATCACATGTATATATATATATATTTTTTTCCACATTTCTTTAAAAATATTCTAGCTTGTCAAGGCAATGGAGCCCAATACAACAGCTGCCGATTTGAAGGTGAACTACAACTCAACCATGAAGAACTACGAGTTGTTCATCCAACTGCTGACGAATCTGACTGTCTCACCGCCCCAGTTTGAACTAGGCCTTGGTCAAGGCTGGGTAAATGCCTCACAGTGGGAGCACTTGTGGACAGACTTCAATCGAGAGCTGGTCAACACTACGCAGTCCATGCAAGCCATGGGGTATCTGTGCTATTCTCTTGTCTCATGGTTGTGTTCATTATTTTTCTTTCCTGTGGTCTACCACAGATGGCAGATATCATCATTTTATTAGCGTGCATGGTGTCGGGGCTGATGAGAACTCTTATGAAACTATGATTGGCTTGGCCTTTTTTCAGATTATTCAGTGGCCAATGACATTTGCTCTAATTGTTTCAAATATTCAAATCAACCAATCAGAAGTGACTCCAGCCTGTTAACATAAAAGTTTGCCCCCAAGAATTTTAGCGACAAAAAATCAGGATACGATTCACATCTTAAAGTGACCTTTACAAATTACAATCAAACTTGCCTCAAACCAAGATAACTTATATCCTGTTTTGTCTCTGTCACACATTTGTGCATGTACGTACAAGGGAGACAACTCACTGTTAGTTTCTTCCCTTCGAGCATCAGTCCAACAATTGTTTGTATTCTGTTGTATCAGATTGGTGGGCCTTACCACAGCCATGCTGCCCTACTTGGAGACGCAGTTCCAGCCCTTATATCAGTTTGATGGGTTCAATGTCACTTTGTTCTATATTGAGACATACGCTGCAGACATGCTGCAGACACTAAAGCTACTGGAATGTAAGTATGAGCCTGGTACCCATATCTGTGCTGACAAGCAGTAGAGAATTGGTTGCTCTCCTGAGTATTTTTAATGCCAGCACTCAGGTGGGCTGAAGCTAGAGGAATACTCGCATTTCCAACTACACGAGAAATGCAGAATAAACTTCTAAGACTGTTCGATTAACAATTAGGAGCTTCTGCTGTCCAACCATATAACTGTTTTACAGTCGAGCGATCCCACACGCTCTCATTCTGGGTTAGTTTATGTATATAGCACAATTCTTCTTTCGTTATGTAAGGTGTACAAAGCACAAGATTTGCCATCTCTAATACATATTTCAGGCTACAAGTTGCCAAAAACTGTATTAATATGTTCCCGATCTTCATATAGGATACTTATATAGAGCCTGTTTGCCTAATTTCTGTCAGCTTACTTGGTCCACCCTCTTATATTAGTATGGCGAATTGCTTTGGCAATTAATACCCAATAGGACCCAGTCTTAGTTTGTAGGATCACCGGAGGATAAAATGACTATACATAGCAGCGTGGCATGACCTCTTGCTTTGTGACTAAGGCAAAAACCCCGAGTGTTAGCCCAGTGTTCGTACTTCTGCTTTGAAGGAGAGTGGGGAATATTGAAAGTTCTGAAATCTTCAAATTTGTTTAACAGCATCAAGCCCTGCGGAAATGTATGGCAAGCTGAGAGAATACCCAAACTTACAGAAGATGTTGCATCTGACAGATGAAATTCCCAAACTCCTGGCCACCCTGCTCTATCCAAAGGCCATGTTCACGGCAAAGGTGGGCTTTCCTTCTCAGATTTACTTTGCAATGAAAATATTATGCATGTTCTGGGGAATTCTGTGCAACAGCTTTTCTTGACTTCACCATGCAATCACAAGTTCTATTCAGTTGCAGGAATTTTTTTCTCAGGATTTAATTGGAAACCTTTTGATTCGTGTATCAAAAAAACAACAACAACAAGATGAATCTGGACTTGAAAATCTACTCGAATCCTTTTCATTTAAACTAGCGACAGTTATTTTATTCAATCATTCATATGTATCTACACTGTTGCAACTTCTCAGGCTTCATCTTGATTTAAAGTGTAACTGTGGTACAAGGTACATCATATTCAAGATAATGATGTGGATAATAAAATGTAATGTAGTTTTTTCTCAAAATTTCACCAGTAGTTTGTCCCAAACGATTCAAATATAACTTTCTACAGTGGTAGAGAAGTCTTCACTACCCCTTTCGCGTCAGAGATGATGTTAACAATGTCCTACTTCGAGTGTCCTGCACTGTCTGCAGGATGTCATGGCAATGCCGAGAATGGAATAGATTTGTGACAATGTAGCATTGCGACATGGAGAATCATTCACACATTTTGTCACACATTTTGACATTCATGTGGCGCTGTACACTACAATAACATTAGTAGCATTGAAATTGTTAAAATGAAAGTCATAACACAAGAAGAAGGATATAAATCCTATAATTTAAAACTTGAAGATGATCTTGAATATGACGTAAACTTGCATAAGTACCACAGATACCATTTAAAGATGTGACAACAGTTGCCGTTACTTATTGGGTGAGGACTGGTGAGGATTGCCTCCTTTGTAAGCTGTTCAGAACCATTTTGACAGAACATGGCTGATTCCGGAATGCCTGATTTTATGACTTACATGTACTCTTATGAATAACTCTCATGTGATCTCATTATTGTTGCCAGGACAACATGGGAGCGTTCACCTCCGTCGGAAGCGCGGAAGACTTTTGTCTGTTGAATATGTCCTATATATTTCCTGGTTTCCACGACACCGCCTTTAATCCGGAGATGTTCAAGGAGCAGTTGTGTCAAATTAACTTTACCGCTCTACCTGAAGAGCAGAGGCGGTTTGGAGGGGGTCCGACGCTGTCTTACAAAACGAGAAACGAATCAATCGTATATTCTTGGGGGGTATGTATGTTCTTTTTTAAAGGAATAAGATCTATCAAAGCCTGTACCAAATCTGTGATTATTGATACTTCAGGCTTTCTTGTTACGAAATGGTTGTTTTCTTTTTACCAGAATTCAGAATACAAGACCAACCAATACACTCATCACGGGAAAGTCCCTGGAGATTTTGTGATTGCACGGTCACACATACAAATTGTCCAAATCTACTTGAATATTTGAAACTTAGATATTTTCGAGCCTGTCTACACATAACAGTGATGTTTTAGCTTGAATGTACTGCTGCTCATGTTCTTCATGTTTAAAAATTCTCTGTCGTTCTTTCATATAAGTCTCTAATGTTCGGGTGTTTATATTACTCAAAAGCCTCCGGAACAGACTCTATTGTTGCACCACGATGGACCCGAATATGCATGTTCTCAGATTTTCTTTCTTGGGATACGAAACTTGGCTAACACGTATTCTTAACATTTGGGAGTATCATACGTTGCTTGACATCTTGAAAGACTTAGGGCACACCTCTCATTTGCCACCTAGCCCAACTCAGAAATGACCTCGCAGCAGCGTCTACGCCAGATCTATCCCCTATCTCACCGTTATACATTCTACTGCTGTTTCAGAATGGTATGAACAGTTCCATCAGCATGAGCTCTACGAGTCCTGTCTTCAATGTCACTGTCTCACAAACGGTACTGACCGTGATTAACCTGATCCAGACCTACGAGAAGGTTATTCAGCGTCCCTCCTACGTCACGGACCTGTTCGCCATGCTCAACGGCACCGTATGGGACAAATGGTTTGGTATACTGGATCGTCAGTACGCTGATCTGGGGGCTCTAGGAAGGTAATTTCATCTTTCATAAAGACAGTTGTGTACAGGTCTAACAGGACTGATCGTATCTTTATTATAAGATTAGCATCATAAAAATGTCCATGTTGATGATTTCAAACAATTTTGGTACTTAGACCAGGAAGTCTGTATAACTTAAATGATGTAGTCTTGAAATTTGAGATTTGGCATTGCTGATTTTAGCTATGTTTTGATGAACCGATTTTGATCTGGATTTTATTTTTTCAGACTGAGAGATTTGGCGATGTCGTTACGCCCGGCTGTTCAGCTGGTGATAGAGAGTCCATTAATCAAAGACCAGCTCTCGCCATCTATGTTACGGGGCCTCGATGGACTGGTGAATTACCTCACAAACTTCATCAATATGTTGAAAGGTAAGCATTTCATAATCTCTAGGTTCCACTGTAATTATCCGAGGATAACTATATCAAATACTTCTCATCTTACCATTTCAAGTTAAACACTACACTAACTTTCCGTCATTTTCATTGACCAAATGAATAGGGTAAGGTGTGATATACCCCCTTTAAACCACAAAACCACAAGGTATAAATTATATAGTTAGGTGTTTTGTCCAAGTTATCCCAGAAATTACCCTCTTTAAAAAAAAAAAATGTTACTTTGTTTACAGTTGGGAAGATCCCTAACTTGTGGCAGTCGTATGAGAAGCTGCCATTTTTCCAGAACATCTTCAAGCTGATGAATGAAGCTCCTGGCCTCGTGGATGTGGTGATGGAAACCTTGATGAAGCCAGATAAGGTATCTCTTGGGTTCTCGTTTAGGAACTCTTGTTTAGTAAACCTGATTTAATATCTGTATAGCCCTTTTCGAAAAAGTGTCTGATCTCCCCCTGAAGAATTGCCAGTCTTTAAGTTTAGAGGTATGAAAAGCTGTTTCCAGGAAATTATCGCCTCGGTTTCACTTTTAACCAAAGGAACCCATAATTATTTTGAATAATATAGTAATCAACTATTCCAGAATATCTTTTTGAAAAACTATCTATTTATATTTTCTACATGAACCGACAAATCCTGTATACATGTATAGTAGAAAGTAAATTTTCTAGAAAAATAGAACATTTAATTACAAAAACTAATTGTGAAGGTCTTTGGTACTTACTGGAAGCTCTCTGCATTAACACATCCCTAGTGGAACAGGGGAGATAGAACTTTTTCTGAATTCGGCTATACTGCATGATGTCTGGCAGAAATCGTCATGGACTCCAGTTCTGCAAATCTTCAATTCTCTGCAGATTGGCAATGAAGTTAGAGAATTGTTTTATCTCTTTATGTTTATCTGAACCGCTTCTCTGGGTGTGGGGATACTGAATCGTATTCTGTCAATACGTTTGTGCTTATGTGCATCTGTCTGTCATTTTCCCCTTGTTTCTTACAGAGCCAGCTCCTCTTGGGTTTGATAGCTGACCCGTCCTCCTCCCTGGGACGATTCTGCAACTTCTCGGAATTTGAACTGAACTACATCTTCGTCAAATCAGCGAACTCTTCGGTGAATTTGACAGATGTCCAAGATTTGATCTGCTCCTTAGACTTTGCTGGTGTTAACGAACAGATGAACAGTCTTAGCATGCAGGAGTATGGTTTCGTCTTTGACATCGTAAGCAATATTTAATTGATCTTTAAAACTGTTGTAAGTTGTTTAATTCTTTACTTGAATGAATATATCATTGCCCCTGCAAGTGATTGTTTTTGATTTTAAGTAGATTTTAACTCTTTTCAAACATGTTGCATTTCGTCTGAAAGTTCCATGAATCATTATGCTGGGAAAGGATATCTGCAATTGGTCCAGTGGCATGCCAGTTCTAACTATATTGTTAAACATATTGTGACGTTGAATGACACATGTCAAAACTAAGACCTACAATCCTTAAGCTACTGACAAACATTGATGTACTGACAGTATCCATTATCCCAATATTGCAGTTTAAGATGACATAATCGGAATCTGTTTACTTCAGACAAGTTTCTCTGTACTGTGTAGATTTTGTTTTCGAAAAGAGTATCCATGGACTGGAAACTGCTCAGTTTTTATTCATGCTTTATTAAAACAAAAATGTGACTTTGAGTTGTCTCCCCTGATGTGACTTGAGAAATTTATTATCTCCCTGTTCAATGGATATCTTCTTTAAAATTGCAGGCCCACCAGTCTGGCATAAAATCATAACAAAATTCAATTCTTTCTTCAAAATCAAGAAAAAGCAAAAATATGCTTTATTTATTAGCAAAAAATAGCTTAAAATCATAAGTATTGATTCTGATTTTCTGGTCTCGACCTTCTTACCTTGGTTCTCATATTTCGAGAACTTTTTATGTGCTGGGGTCAGGCCATTTGTCAAAGGAGGATGGCATGTAGAAACTGTTATCTTTCAAAATTCGGAACTTTCAAATGGATATGTTTATATCTTTAAAATGGATGAACTATCAACAGCTGAAATCATAGAGAAAAATAAAATAACATAAAAAGGGCTTTGAGGCCTCATCGTGATTGGTTCCATATAATTTCATTGCTTCATTTCATGTGCTGCTGAAATATATGTCATATTCCCACAAAGTAGGCTCTCATTTGCAAATTGTCCAGTAGTCAGTGAGTCCATCCAAATCCTTTCGTCGGCAAAATAAGGAGAACCGTTCACATTAGAACCTTGATTTTTGGCATGAACGTGCATTAGGGGACCCCCAAGTCATCTAGGTGACCAAAAACATTACACATGGATCCCCAAGTCATCTTACTCATGTCCTTACATATCTTTTCCATTTTTTTTTTGCAGTTCCAGCCTTCATCGAATGGGACAGACCCTTTTGACATTGCCGACTTCCTAAGTAATATAGATAGCCTGCAGGACAGACTAGTAAACATATCGTTCAGGCCCCCTGACCCGAATCTCTTTGATCAAAACAATGTCAATTCCTATTTCCCATTCCTGAAGATGTTTAGCAGGGAGTCATGGGCACCAGTGTTTGACAAGATCTCGGCCAAACTTACATCCGACCCAGCCAGGTAGAGTAAACCGATTCATGGTTATATACTTATCAGCCAATCATATTCTGTCTTACTTGGACATCGGTTCAGCATTTATAGTTCTACCATGCAGGGCCACTAAGAATGGAGCTTACAGTTTTGTAGCAAGTCGGAAAGAATTTTTTGTAGAAGATTTAACATTTGCGATGCTCATCCTGAATCAGAATGCCCAGCCGATGTGTTTACAGGCAGTATGAACAAATATACTGATAATAATAATGTGAATTTCTGTTTCAGTTTCCTGGACATACTGGTGTCGTTACAGCCAATACTGGGCCAGCTGTTGCAGAACCCCCAGTCGGCCACCATCTTGCAAGGTGTCGACCAAACACTCGTTTTCCTGACCAGCTACTTCCAGATGCTCCAAGGTAAGTTTAATAACAAGGCATAACCATACCCACCTGTACCCGACCTCCCAGCTGTGAACGCAAAGTTTGACATGTTGGTTTGTGCTTCTCTGTCTATCCCAGTAGTGTCTATCCAAGGGGGATAACACAAACAGTATTTGACGTAGACCAATGGAAGTTTCTATTTATCAATTCCGGTTCTAGACTGGATGTATCTCCCAATATCATCTCTTCTAGGTGGGGGAGGGGGGGGCCCTCGGTGGCCGAGTGGTCTAAGGCGCTTCGCTGGTGACCGCTAGTCTCACACAGCTGAACCGGCACGGATTCGAGCCCAGCTGGTCCATGTGTGAAAGTTTGTCAGTTACTTGCCGAAGGGCGGTGGTTCTCTCCGGGTACTCCGGCTTCCTCCACAAACCAAACTGACTGTCACCATATGAGTGAAACAAACTTGAGTGTGACATTAAGCCAAATTCCCTCCCTCCCTCCCTCCCTGTTCTAGGGGACACTTCTAGATCTCGAGGAAATACACCTCAAATCAATAATAAATAAATAAATAATGTATTGCAAACTCAAGGATCATATTCACACTACAGAAAAACAAGAAGAAGAAAAAACTCATTATGACAAAATTTCAAGTGTCTATCACAACAGGTTAGCATAAATAGTGAGCTGTTCCACCTGATTAAGAGTGGCGAGCCACCAAAACCAATAACTAAAAAAAAAACCCCTGACAACAGTATTTTCACAGCAAGAGATTGATTTCAAAAACTATTTAACTGGTTTAGTACATATACCAAATTATTATACTTGGAAGAGACTAATAATTATACATTAGCATGAAAGAATAGTTTAATACCTCTTGGAGAGTTATTTCCAATCACCAGGTACTATGTCCTATAAAAGATATGCTGTAGTTGTCCAATCAATAGGCAAGATTCAGTACCGATACCTTCATATCATTTCTCTTGCAGAGGGCAAGATTCTCAATCCACTGGATATGTTCCGTGGAGCGCCGAACTTCCAGAACATACTGAGTCTTCTAGACGAGTTACCAGAGCTGGTGGAAATCCTCATTGAGACCATGCTCAACCCTGTCAAAGTAAGTGCTTTGCCTGTGGTTAGTGTAACATTATCATATTTGAGTGACATGCAGTACACTCCTTGTAGAGGCTCGGATCTACAGGGCTGTACAGGTCGCATGACCGCAATGTGACCGAGCACATGTTCTGATACACTTCGACATGTACAATCGCAATTTATGGTGTTCTAATCATTCTTCGTACACTTGGATTATCGTAAAAAAATATTCTTTAGAAAATAGCTGAAGGGCACATCTCTGAACCAAAAAAAAAACCGCTTTCTTCTTTGGGTTTCTTTTAAAGTTTTAATGAAGTATTATAAATGTGCACCAATATTTTCGCTCTAGTCCAGTTTTTTTGAGTAATGTACATTTATTTAAGTTTGCCATTTTGTATTCGCCATTACATCTAGAGCCAAGCATTCGCCAGTCTCTTTGCCGTACAACCTGGGCTGGCATTCCAGACATTCTGTAATGCCACGGACCTGACCATGTACTTTGAGAAACCAGTCAATTCCACCGTCGACTTGGACGCTGTCCGGAACACCATATGTCAGACGAAATATGAGGAAATCCCACTGGAAATCAACAATGCAACTCTGGACAACTACAAATTCCTGTATCAAATGGTGAGATAGGTGGCCCCTTGATATACGGTGGCTGAAAAATATTAATGTTTTTTTAGTTTGGTAGACTGCATCTAAAAAAGTAAAAATATTGTAACTCTTTTCCGATAATTTCTGTAGTTTGCATTCTTTAATACACTGTAACTTCTCTAGAACGCTTTTGTTGGGGGACCAAATTTGAACCACCTTATCGATTTTCAGCCTTATAAAAGAGTTGAAATGACAGGCGTTCATTTATTTGAGAGGGGGGCCACCATCAGTGCCAGATAGAGGTACCTTATAGTGAGGCTAGACTGCATATTGCAGGATGAAAGGCATTTGTGAATTGTACCCATCACCTTGTATCTCTTTCAACATTTCCTTCACTTCTTATGGTCACCAGGTTCTACCACAGTACTACCCGGCGAGCGGACCCATTGACGTTAACGTGACCATTGCCCAGTTTTTCCAGCACCTGCAAACTTTCCAGCAGGCCTTCAACAACTTGACCCTCCATCCCCCAAATGGCACCATGTTCCAGCACACGACGCTGTCCGACTTCCTACCCTTCCTCCGATGGTTTAATAGCGAGCGATGGTCGCAAATGTTTTCTCGTGTGGGACAGAGGCTCATGTCCCAAGATCCAAGCAGGTAGGCTTCAGAGATCACATTAACATCAGACTTGTTGGAGCTCTCGTTTGAAACAAGAAATATCTCTGTTATTTTATTCATTGGAATAAATGTGTGTCGCACTGTAGAGTCCACGCCTCCAAATGTCAAATCTTCATTAGTAAAGGACACACTGGTTATTCCTCTAATAATTCAATCACAGGAAGTGAAATTTGCTTGTTAAAATCAGGGTTTATCAAATTTATTAAAACAGGAAGTTGAAAAATGGTCCAAACTGGTGTAGAAAACCCATTTTTCCTTTATTTTAATGATTTTAGAGATGAAATTTATTAGAAAGACTGATTGAATTTTGTCCACAAACTTAGGGTGATTTAATTTTAATAGGGGCATTGTTGGATTAATTGTTTGCATCCCCGAACTGTGATATTTAATAGTTTATTTTTCCTGCTCCAGGTTTGCCGCCCTGAGTGACCAACTTGGACCAATTTTGGCAGCAATGCCCTTTGACAAGACACAGCTGACCATATTCCAAGTGATGACGACCTATCTAAATGTCATCCTGGAAAAACTGGATGACATTGATGGAAGTGAGTGATATATGCCTTGGCTTATAATTACTCCACTACTATTCCCTCCCTCCCCCAGGAATATCGTTTATTTGCCATAACTTCAAAATTAATCGATTTATGTCTTTTGTAAACATTTAGGAGGAATGGTCTTATTTCTTATAGAAGTTGAATTGGTGTAAAACTTAATGCTTATTGCTAAGATTAAAAGCCAGTTAATAAGCACATAAAGTTTAATCGGACTGCCCTAATATATTTATTTTGTGAATTAAAGGAGAGAAATGTGATGGGACAATAAAGCATGTATGTATGGAAAACCAGCCTGTAGCTATCAAACTCATACTCAAATGTTCAATATTTTAATAAGGTATTTAACTTCTTTGTTTCCAGAGACTACGATTCATTTGGCTGACCTATTTCTTGACTCGCCGAACATTCAAAAATTAGCCAACCTTGTGGATGAAAACCCTGAGATCATAGAGGTCTTGATTTACTCCATGGACCAGCCAAAGGTATGCTTCAGTATATACATGTATATATTTATATCCATATAGTCCATTGTGAAGAATACATGTGTCCCCGGTCGTTCTTGCACTTTTTCTTAGAGCTAAATTCTAGCACAGCAATGCCTTCAACATGGACTATGGAACAATCCTCAAATGTAACTTTATTTCTAGATGGTACTGGGAGCTAAAAGAGACTGTTAATACCACTAACCTGTTCTAAAATGCAAGTGAATTACCATACTCTTGTTCGCATACCATTGCGTCGGATAAGAAGCATTTTTCCTATTATTAGATAACCAGAAACCCATGTACATGTATTGTAGTTGCCGTCAGCGGGATTTGAACCCACGACCCCGGCTTAACACGCCAATGCTCTACCGATTTCTTTTCCCCTCAGTTTCCAGAAAATCTATTAGAATCGACAAAATTCACAAAATTATATGTGTCAACGGACTCACAAAATTATATGTGTTAACAGACTCACAAAATTATATGTGTTAACAGACTCACAAAATTATGTGTTAACAGACATCTTATTTTCCTTGTATGGCGGCAAGGTTAGTGTATTTGTGCCAGGTTAGTGTATTTGTGCCAGGTTAGTGTATTTGTGCCAGGTTAGTGTA
Source organism: Hanleya hanleyi (assembly GCA_036873755.1). NCBI lineage: Eukaryota > Metazoa > Mollusca > Polyplacophora > Lepidopleurida > Hanleyidae > Hanleya > Hanleya hanleyi. Next base: position 62,496 of record JAVTVY010040300.1, read on the forward strand.
ATTGTGCCACTGAATTATGGTTTTCAAATGGATTTTCTTGAACTTTGGGAATGAAAAGTTCACAAAAAGTGTCTGCAACGTTTTAGTTGTGGCATTAAGCACCAATCAATTTGTAACTTCAACATGCATGTACGTAGTATAGATAAATACCTGTAAACTACTCGATAGGATACATTTTAAACTTGATGTATGAGGTTAATACAGATTCCACTCGGCATCAAGTAGGGAAGCTTAGATATAACCCTTTCTATTTTGTTCTAGTTCACCCGCCTCTACACAATGAATATGAACCAGGCCCTGTATGCAATCTGCAACAGCCCTCCAGGAGACTACTTCACAGTACCGGCCGATTCTCAGCAGGATTTACCTCGAATTATTGCACAATTTTGTGCTATCAATTTGACCGCTTTGACAGGAGAGTTTCTCGATGAGCTTCGTATACCACAAATTCAGTCTGAGCTGGTCAGTATTCCATATATAAGCTTTGGGGCTGTCATGTACGGCATGGGGTCGGTGGGGGTCTGTCCTATCTTCTGTAATGCTTGATGTGTGTTTCTGAGGGCGGGTGGGTGTCCTGAAATGAAGGGAAAAATTACTTCTTAATGTATGGAGAGGTCTTTTGAAAAATATGTATATTGTCATATGTCTGAAACATGATTCTTCTGATCGGGACAATGAATCATCTTCAGTGGGGGTCACAGTCCTTAAATTAGACTGCTGGTCACTCTGGTGGCCATTTTCCAAGTATGTTATCTCCCTTTTCTAGGTTTAAGTGATGGGGATTTCCTTTTAAAATCTTTGAATGCAAAACACACATTAAGTACTATTATTTACACCAACGGTCTACCTTAACAGATAAATTCCTCAATGGGATAAATATAATTGCAGATTGAAGTGTAATAAGTAGTATTTATGCAACAACACCCAACAATTGAAATATCAACATGTGACGGTTAATATTCTTTTATAATCACATATGAATATTGGGACATGGGGGGGGTGGGGGGAGGGGTTGATTGTGTTAAGGATGCTTTGTGGCTGCATGGGGGCCAATTTGACCCTATCCTCTGGGCTGCCGAGAGCAAGTATGGAGATGTCCGGGAGCGTCAATATAGTAATATTAAATTTTTGGGAGAAAAGAAAACCAGTCAGACCCCCCCCCCCCCCCAACAAATTATTACCTTTCCAAACATAAATATATTTGTAAAATCAAGAAAATATTTTAGATTAACTCTCTTTCTGCAGATGTCGAATGTGACAACATTTAACCTGACAGTGTTCCTCCTGGAATCCCAGCGTCTCCAAGGTTACATCCAAAAGTGGAGCCTAACTCCTCCCCCTCAGCTGGTGGTCAGCGAGAAGTGGACGAATAATACGTATTGGATGGACATGCTGACAGACTATGGCCAGTTTTACGCCAGTAATCCAAGCCGGGCAGTCGAGCAAAAGTGAGAATAGATCATTGTGTTATGATTATTTGCTTTTGAGTATATTTAGCAGGTTTGAGATAACTATCTCCCTAAAATGGAGGACATTTTTGCTTAATAACTTTTGACTCATTGATCATAACGCTTCAAAATCTTTAGGCGACTTGTTGTAACAGTGGTTTTCCGTTAAGAGTGTGCGTAGTCTAATTGTTAATAGAGATCAAAGCATGTTGTCTATTCTTATGCAAATTAGATAGATGACAATTTGTTTTTTCAATACCATCAGATGTGGATATGTATGTCCGTGGTCGCCTAAGGTGGATGTCTGTCTCTTCATTCAAAATATTGCTGAATGCAACGTTAAACCTTCTCTTTCTCTCTCTCCTCGTTCGATAAATTCTTGAATTTATTGGACATAAACAACCTTTTTTACCTCCATTTTAGAGAGGTTCTCTCCCAACCTGTTTAGTTGTTTATACAATAATAAATAAAGCTAATTTGTATGGTGCAAATCTTGTCAGAATCCCATTATGATGAAACAGTGAAACCTGTATAAACCTACGATGCTCGAGATGAGATTATGTCAGATTTGACAGGGTTCTGGTTTATATATTGAGGTTCATTTATCAAGGTTCAAAATACCTTAAATTTATGTATTGGGTCCAAGATAATGTCGGTATTTAGAGGTTGGTCAGTTTTCCAAGGTGTCAGTATTCACAGGTTTCACTGTGATAACTTTTTATTTCAGACTGATATCCATATGCAGGCCTTCAGGTGCCTCTTATATTTCCTATATTTTCCTATATTTTTGAGTCATTCCTATATTTTCCTCAAAACCTCGGGTATATATTTCCTATATTTTGACTTTTTCTCATGAAAACTTTCATCAATGCTCTGTAATGAGTCAAACAGATCTGAGGAAATACATTTCAGAGATTTTTTTTGCCTCGGTTTGCTCGGCAAATATGAAAACATTTCAATCTCTCTATGCTGAATCAAACAACAGAACAGGTCACCTGAAAGACCACCACTATATGACCGCATTCATTGAATGTAATCTGATTAAACACCAGAAAACTACCAAGTTTAGAACATACAATGTAGTACAGACCTGTCTTACAATCCTTTATTTCCTATATTTTATTCAGAATATTCCTATATTTCTCCCATATTTTTGCAAATTTCCTCCTATATTTTCACTGTGAGCCACTTGCGGGCCTGCATATGTACAACAAAAAACTGTAATGAACATGGATGAATGGTAAGGGCTGTTCCATTTAAAAAGGTATGGGAGGGGTGGAAGGCAGCTTTGAATTATACCCCACCAATTTTATTGGCCTTCCCAATGTTTTAACATGGATTGAAGGGAATTTCCTCCCATAACCCATAGAATCAAAACTGTAGTGCCTTCCTTCCCTCCCATACCTTTTTAAATGGAACAGCCCTAATGCAAATAAGCACTACTTATAAGTGTTAATAAAAGTACCGTTGATCTCAATTTGAACGAAGAAGTTGAAAAAAATATCTTTTATGTCTTTTCAGTGTGCAAATATACATGAACGCCCTGATGCCTTTGTTACCAGTCAATGATCCAGCTTTTCGACAGATCGCTGTTGCCATGGGAGAAGTCGCTAAGATCGTCAATGATAAATTGTACGAGTTCGCCGGGCAGAATTTGACGATAGAAATGCTGTTTGAAGATGCTCCACGCATCAAACAAATGGTGTCTGAGGCCCTCAAAATCGCCCCGGATCTTCTGGATACGATCTTTACAGTATCCATCAAAAGCCCAGCCAAACTGGTGGAGCTATTCTCCAGCGGAAATTGGAAGGCTATGTTCTGCTCCAGCGATGCCTCACTGAAGACAATGTTCAACCTGCCGGACTCGATAAATTCGACTGAGGTGCAGGCTTTGATCTGCGGCATAAACGAGACCCTTCTCAGCATCGACTTCATGCATTTATTCGGGATAAACAACATCCTGCAGAAGCTTCAGGAAGTCGGCCAGGGTAACGCGACTATAGACTGGCGTAGTATCTTCCAGGAATCACAAGATCTTTTCAATGCTATCGGAAATCTGATACAGAATCCCCCTCACTTCCAGACCCCGCATATCGACGTAGCGGGTGTGGAGGCGGTGGCCCAGACCTTCCTGCATAACCTCGGCGATCAGAACAACTTGATGAACCTTTTCCAGATCTATGGCGTCTTGGATAAATACTTAAAGGGAAAAGAAGGATGGGAGATGGTCAACAACTATTACGTGGCCTCCGAGATCATTATGAAGTACATGAATAATCTGATGTCAAAGATCATGGAAAACGGCGGCAACATCGATCTCGCTAAAATATTTGGGGATTCCCCTCGCGTGCGTAACCTCCTTGACTTGGCATTCCATCTCGGACCAGATTTTGTCTCCGGATTCCTGTCAGCAACAGTCAAACCGGAAATGGTAAATTCAAGTTTTGAGAATGCAAAAGTGCATTTTTGCTATATATATTTTTAGCTCCTGAAAAAAATCCCATGAATGACTTCTATCATTGATTTAATCTACATATCAATGTATTTTGAGGCATCCTCACAACCCAGCAATGATTGTCATTATTCTACATGACATTTCTTTATTGTGCGGAACACATCCTTGGGAAAGTATATTTCATTTCGTACCCCCAAATTTGAACTTGTCCATGTAAGCGAAATGTTGGATTTGGTTGCAGACAGTTCGACTGTTTGATCAGGGGTTTCCTCACGGGGGGGGGGCTCTTATCAAATGTATACAAGAAGTCTAGTCAAACTGTATTAGCTTTGACTTGAGAAGAATATTGTTTGGTGCCGAAACAACAGCGAGTACAACATTTTATAGCATTGGATATCATGTGCATAACAATAGGGCTAATATCCCCTCCCGCATATTTTATCCCGGATTAAACCATATGCAACTGTTACACATATATCTGAATCATTTGAAAATAAAATTTCAAAATGTAACAACACTTAGTTCAGTGTGTTAAATTCAAATATTTTTATTATTAAATTTCAAGTTTTAATTCAAGGATGCCTTCATCATCTTGTTCATTTACTGCTTATTATGTTTATCCGCCCAAATCTGAGCTACTTACAGTAGTATTTGCAAATTATTCATTGTCTGTGTTCATCTCATTTCAGTCCCTGAACCTGGCGGCAGGAAGTTTAGACCTGGACAGACTGTTCTGTAGTGAGACCGAGATGAGACAGTACTTTAAATTTCACCCCAGTTTTGATCTCACCTATGCTGTGTCTGCACTATGTCATTTCAACTCCTCCCAGATATTGCAGGAACTGATGAAAGAATTTGATCTGCGGACAATTGCTGACGAGGTAAGCATTAAAATAGAAAGTAGTGTTAGATTGCAAGTCAAATTCAATATTTAGCCACCACCCAAGAAAGAATTTCCCATCATTAATCGATTTAGTATGACAGCACCAATTTCAAATGTTGGGGCTTCTATGGGGCCTGGAAAACAGGAGTGTCATTGGATTTGAAAAAAAAAAAAAAAAAAACAGGCGTGAAAATCAGGGAAATAAAAACAAATTTTTAGGCCAAACTCATGAAAAAATGAAATAAGTGGAAATATCAATAAAACCTGCTTCTTGCTTTGAGTTTATTCTCTGAACAAAGATTTTGCAAGAACTGCCATCAATGCATCAAGTCTTGTCAGACATGATGCCTGTATGAACTTATTATCTTTTTCATTGTTTGAGTTTGAGATTTTATGGTACAGGAGCCAATTTATATGTAATAAAATTCTCATGCTAAAGATGGTTCCTGATATGAAAAAAATAATAAGATGGTGTTGCGTGAATTTATGGCATTGACTATAGTTCAGTTTGCCATGGTCCATTTTTATGGCTGGAGGCCCCAGCTGTTTTGCAATTTCCAAGAAGTTTCATAATTTTGTGCCATGTTTTGTTTCAGTCACGAAAATGCCATCACTATGTTTGATTTTGGGGCTGGTGTATGTAGTTACCCGGAAATTTGATAGAAAAGATACTCACTGTTCGCTTGGATTTGAAAATGCAGGGGAAGTGCACTTTATACAATATCAGCTGGATCAATAATTCGCCTTGCATACATTGATTGGGTCATGAGAGATCCCCAACGTCAGGTTTGTCAGAAGTGTTTCGATATGTCAAACACATGCAAAGCTGCCCTGAGAAGTAAACAAAGAGGAACGACGCATATATTTGATGACCTTAATGTGGATCATGATGAAATCCAAAGATAAGTTGTTTAATTATTAATTTCCAGCTCGTCCACATCGGGAACAGCTCAGAACGGTTCGACATTCAGGACTACATCAGACAGTCGAATGAACTCGTCCAGAACTTCATGAGGCTGTTTAACTCGACGGGATTGAGTTTCGGAAATTTGGATGTCGTCAAATATTTCAAGTTCAACGGCAGTGTTGACGACCTCCTGATGAATACATATAGTATGGCTCTATCTCCCAACGCATCTTCGTAAGTTTTTCTCTCCTTTAAAATAGCAAGATGGAAATATTTTATGTTAAACGCAATCGTAAAGATGTAATCAGCCTCAAAATCTAGACTTTCATCAAGTTTTCTGAAACTTTGTGAAAGTGACATATGTTACAACATGTACAGAATGAAGTATATTTGACCACTTCAATCTCAACTTGTGTCCAGCATTTATGAGAAGACGGGAGAAAATGCTCATAAAGAATAAATGGCATGGCATGCCATTTATTTTTTCAACAGCCATGGTGGGCTTGGTTTTCAACATTGCAACTTCACAATTGAAAGTGGGCTTGTTGGACGACATCATAATTTGGAGTTTTGTATAACTGACGTCATCGCTATTCCAGATGTCCTGGTTGTGCATACTATGGCGAGACTTCAGTTCGATGAAGCAAAGAGAAATTTTCAAATTTCTCTGACCGATATTCTTGCTTTTGCTGTGTATTTTGACCACGCTGTTGTCGAATATAAAAACTATGATGTCTTAGCATGCTTCAATGCTTAAAACAGTGCAGGTGAGAGTTGAACAATTTCTTCGATTTTCAGGCTGGTTAAGTTATATGATTATTTAATCTGGTTTGGGCAGCTACACTATTACACAACATCTGGCCCTTATCTCACAAGGCCAGTGCCTGTCTGATTTCCTCAGCTCATATTGCTTTGTTGATCAACAGTATTGTTTATTTTGCAGACTGCCTGCTGTGTACATTCTTGCTGTTCTTGGCTCTGTGCTTATTTTGCACACAGCCCATTTGTGTATCCTGCTTCTTATCATTTTATAATCCATATAAACTCCCCTCTTTTTAATGTCTAATTTTCCTAACCCAGCCATTCTGCCTGCAGCATCACTCATGGTCAGATCATCCCGCCTCCTCCCCTTAACTTCCACCTAGCATTCCGTATTACATGTACTTCGGAGAGGACCTATCCTACCAGCTGCCATATTATACATACATTACGACCTTCCCAGCCATCGGTAGGGACAGGTCATACACAACACCCTTCCTGGCCATCGGTAGGGACAGGGCATACATTACATCCTTCCCGGCCATCGGTAGGGACAGGGCATACATTACATCCTTCCCGGCCATCGGTAGGGACAGGACATACATCAATATACCTTCCCGGCCATCGGTAGGGACAGGACATACACCACTCCCTTCCTGGCCATCGGTAGGGACAGGGCATACACTACATCCTTCCCAGCCATCGGTAGGGACAGGACATACATCAATATACCTTCCCGGCCATCGGTAGGGACAGGACATACACCACTCCCTTCCTGGCCATCGGTAGGGACAGGGCATACACTACATCCTTCCCGGCCATCGGTAGGGACAGGACATGCACCACACCCTTCCTGGCCATCGGTAGGGACAGGGCATACATTTCATCCTTCCCAGCCATCAGTAGGGATAGGACATACATCAATACCTTCCCAGCCATCGGTAGGGACAGGACATTCATCACACCCTTCCCGGCCATCGGTAGGGACAGCTGGGGCATATATTACATCCTTCCCGGCCATCGGTAGGGACAGGACTTGCATCACACCCTTCCTGGCCATCGGTAGGGACAGGGCATACAACACATAACAACCTTCCCAGCCATTGGTGGAAAGGGGCATACATTTCTTCCTTCCCAACCATCGGCAGGGACAGGACTCCACTTTTACGCCCCCAAACACACTCAGTTGTCCCGAACCCGATGCAGTTGCCAGTGGCGCTCAAGTCCACTGCAACCTGTAGGTCCGTGCAACTTGAGTCGTGCTGTCAAAACAAACACACTCAGTTGTGCCAGACCCGGCTCAGTTGCCAGTGGTGCTCAATCCCACTGTAACCTGGGTTCCCCCAGGGTCTGCTCAACTCGAGTCGTGATTCCAAACACAGCTGGTGGGATTGAGTCTGCTCCCAAATAAGTCAAATGAACATATTGTTATTAATAAAGTACTTTTTGTATTATCTCATATTTGTGTTGTGTTGCTGCCTAAACTGTGTATTTTGACCACGCTGTTGTCGAATATAAAAACTATGATGTCTTAGCATGCTTCAATGCTTAAAACAGTGCAGGTGAGAGTTGAACAATTTCTTCGATTTTCAGGCTGGTTACATCTTTAATTAATTAATATCCCATCAACACTTTCCAATTATATATGTCACTTAACGTCTTGCATTAGGCCTCTGTTAATTAATCTTTAGCTTCTCATGACCCGCCCGCATGTTTTTTTTTCGTAACAATAATTACGCATTGTTTTAATTATTTGGCATTTTTTGCTGCAAAAAAAAAAAAAATGTGCAGAACAAGGCAGCGGTCGAAATAACGCATGCCTACCTACCGCCGGCGACAGGTTGCAAAAATTTTACCTGTCGCATGCGGCAAGTAGGATTTCATTTAACAAAAACGATAAAATGCGATCAATTTTCGTAAATACCTTTTAGAAGTCTAGATCTATCTGAAGGAATGGATAATTCAAGAAATAATCCATTGAAAATTTATTTCAAGCCGATCTTTTGCCGCTGTTGTTGGTGTCCACATTTCCCGCGACAAGTGTACTTCCGGTTGCGCATCAAATCTTGCGCGGTAGTCCGGTGCATGCAAAAGTCGGACCTGTTACGAAACGGAATTGAACTATCTGTTTTTTCCAGTTCGTTCCGATGGTAAATAATATTGTTGGCTTCTTTTCTTGGGCTTCTGTTCACAAGCTGACGTTTGTCCATGCAGACATTTCAGTTAATTGATAATTCCAACGGGACTCTGGTGGTTGATTCAAATTGATTGGAAGCAGTAATTTACAAGGGGAGACTATTGATAAATATAACTAAATATAGTTGGGATACTGGTTAACTCCCCTCAAATTTTCATTCTTTAAAAAGGGTGTTAATTGGATATAAATTCTATGATATAATGTCACAGGTGCCATTTAAATTTCACATGATTTAGTCAACAACAAAGCTTTTTGCAGTTCTAATTGCAGAAATTAGGGGAAATAGTTGTCTTTGACATATCAAAGTTGACATCAACTTTCCATTGGTGCTCGAAGTTTACCACATACATAACTTCTTTTTTATTGCAATGTCTTAATGCAGCCAAATAATTAATAATTAATAATTACAGCATTCAGCATCATCATAATTTCCTCCCAAGGTCATGAGAAGCTAAAGATTAATTAACAGAGGCCTTAACAGGAGGGTCCACTAATCATAAAATCACTTCCATTTGGATAGGAGTGGATGTTGAAGGTTTTTTTCATTGGCTTAGCCAAATACACACTGAAATGGTAGAATACTCTTTGATACCGCCCACCCCACACACTTCCCCAACAACAAGTCAAGGTTATAGGCATAATGACCATGTGTTCACGTTACTAAATATTCATGACATGGGGTCTCTGAACACACGATTCAGTTGAAAGAAGTATGTGTAAGATTCCATAGTGATATATACGATTAGGGAGTGTTGATAAATTAATGTATTGAGATTGACAATGTCTTGGCAGGCTGGGCTGATAACTCCCCTCTCAGACAGCACAGAGCCAGATAAGATATGTATTCTCCCTAACAGACTAATACAGGTCGATCACAGTATACATATAATAATTTTCAGTGTATCAGAGGCTGTATGTTTCATTCTTTGTGTCGTATCCGCTGATTAATTTCCCTTGGGTTTGGGTTATCGTCGCCGTGTGACCAATAAGGTTAGGTGCGACGTTAAACTTCAAACAACCAACCAATTTCCCTTGGGAAATCTTGTCATACAGCTTGGTAGTGCATATCATTCAGCCAATCAACATGGTTTCTTACACTGTGAATATATTTCTGTTTTAGATATGCTGCTCAGCTCCAGATGTTGATGCCGATGCTGGAGAGGTCAGATTTTTGGAAATATGTCCGTCCAGTGTTGAATACTGTGAATGTCATGGCCGACTTCTTCAACAGGAAGTTAACGACCATAGAAAGTGAGTACCGTATTGGTGTCTCAATCTTATGGAGTCTCGATATAATCTGAGAAAATTAAACATTCTGTGGATGATGCATGCATGTATTCATGCAGAATATTGATCAAAATTAACTAGCGAATTAAACCACATTGGGGGTGGCGGTATTGTTATGATTTTTTTTTGAGAATGTAAGGTGAATTTTAAAATTCCTTAGGCAAACTTATAATCACATGCAAATTTCTAAGAAACACATGCAGAATATGATGCATAAATGTGTCTGAAATGTCAGATTTGAGAATAATTGTAATGTCGGGTCTTAATTTTGGATATTTCAGCTGCTCCGATAACCCTAGAAAACTTGGTGAAGAATGCAACCTACTTCAGAAATTTTGTGAGAGAGGCATTTGAATTTGGGCCCGACTTCCTAAGTGTCTTCATGAGTTCAAAACTTAGACAAGACATGGTAAGTTAGCATCCACTGGAAAATGAGTAAGAGAATGTCATCTTCGCTTGAAAGCCGATGACCTGTTTCGAATTAAATTATGGCTGTCGTGAAAAATGATATGGAACTGCTTTTCAGCCTGTTAATTTGCATTTATATTGAATTCATTTAGAAATTGGAATAATATAGATTACCAGGATTCTCATGGGTGGTTGAAAACCTGGAAAGTTCTTGAATTTTATACCAATTGACAGGCCTTGAAATATTTGAAATACCCAATTTTTCTCTGTCAGACCTGGAAAGTCCATGAATTTATTGTTAATAAAAAAAATCCCTTATTATGTTGTGGGATACATTATTGTATGACGTTGGTGAACAATCAAGTTTTGAGAATACAAAAAAAAAATGCTTCAAAGGTACTCGAAAGTGCTCAAAAAATAGTTTTAAGAAGGTTGGAAACCCTGGGTTACTGACAAGTTGATACTTATATACATCTTACACTGCTTAAGTACAAATTACTTTGTGCCTTGCCTTCCGTAAAAGATACATAATTGGAAATCGTACTGAAAGTGAGAATCTGTGCAGTGAGTGGGAACATGCAAGGCTCTTGTAGCATATAGCCAATGCTGTAACTACTGCCTATCTCAGTCTCATCACAGCTTCAATTAAAGATGAAGTAAAATGATAATGATCGACTACTGCTGTGTGGATACTGCCTGGCTACTTATTACACTGGCTGTTGACCATCAGTTCCTCAGATAGACATGCTAGGAAAGTGACCGCTGACTGCAATAGTCTCCCTATCAGGATGTTTTGTATTGAAACCAATGAAAATCGATGTACATATTGCCTTTAAATTGTGTCAATTTGCTTGGAACAACGGTTGTAAAAGTACAAGTCTCTGTTTTATTTTTCTCTTTCAGATGCCAGATTTACCAGAGTATCCGGACTTCTCAAACTGGACATGGCAGGACTGGCAGAACTATACCTTACCAACCATTCCTCCGGTTGGAATATTTGCCCCAGACTTCTGCTTCATTGACCTATTTGTGATACCACCGGAGGCAAACGCGACGGCTATTCGAGATATCGTCTGTAAGGTCAACACCTCAATCCTCATCAAAGAACTAAAGAGAGAAATCAACTATGACAAGATCTTTGCTGGAGTGAGCTGGTTTATTTTTTGGATCGGATTTTTCTAGACCAATTGTATTAATTTACCTCACCTCCCTCCCCCCCCCCATGAAATAGGTGGGTCATTTTGCTTCTGCCTTGTCTTTATGCCTGTTCGTCTGAAATTTGTGAGACAACCAATACTGTAGTGCTGGCTGGAGCAGAATGCAGGCTAAACCATGAAAGCTATGGATCTGAAACTTAATCTCTTTGATCAGGAAACCTATCATGCAGACGAATATCTTTCTGGTGACCTGCAGTTTGTACAATTGTGTGTGCAATTCACTCACATATTTATTCCCATATTAACCTATCTAACAAGCGATTTATCCATGTTACCGAGACATTCGGAGTCCACTTTCCAACCTACATGTACTTAAAGGTTCTGTCAAATACTCACTGTGCATGAAAACATACTGTGAAGCGGTGTAAACATGAACAAGTTGATAATTTTTCTGCGAAAAGGACATCGAATTGGAGTTTTTAACACAATAAAACAAATGGGATGAAAAATGTATTGAAGCCGTAACCTCTGACCCATGATGTCAGAGTCTGATTACGATAACATCATACATTATCGACTAGTTGATTTTGTCAGACGTCCAATTGTGACGCGAGTTGCACAACAATTGGATATGAAGACACCATCATGACATCAACAAAGACACTACATTTCAGCTTTGTGACGTTGTTGATGTTACAATGGAAATGTCGACTAGAAAATTTGCTATGGGTCAGCAGGTAACGGCATTTGCCATTTTCAAACAGGCGTGGTAATGTAGGGTTTCAAGTCTTTACCATAGTCATGCTCCTTTATGTCAACATCAATTTAGACTCGAGTACTTTCTTGTCCAAGCTGTATCTAACTTATTATAGTAGATGCTTGGTATCATGTAGATGGGCACTGTATCACACTACCTGTTTGACGATTTCTCCCAAATTATGGCCCTTTTCTTCCATATCAATAGATGCTATCTAGTGCATGAACATTCTTTTCCGGACTGTTAGTACAATCCCAGAAGATTACATGGTGAAGTTTCATTTTTGGAAACTACGGTAATTTCCCTAATAATTCGCGATGCAGTGATGAAACTCGCAACTTCAAAAATTGGCTACTTTCGAATTATTTGTTGCGGTAATTCCAGAAAAACACTTGTGTTTGAATTATATGTTACGCTGATATTCACGGAAGGTCCAAAATGGCGGACCGCTTCACTGTGATCGTTGTGATCTATTGATAACCGTGTATTATGTTTGATATCTCTATCATAGTTCATTTAAAAGACCCGGGGCCATCCTTAAAATATGTCAGTTGGCCTAACCCGCCCTCCCCATCGAAAAGCTACCAACCCAAACGTTTTTATCAGTCATCTGTCGCCATAAATGTTTTTTTCTTTTTCTTCAACTTCAAGCAGTCCCTGTGTAGTTATTATCATTAAATTGCGTAGGTCGTGAATTTGTCCGCCAGAGTTGCAAGTTTCAAGAATGAAATACAAAGAAAATATGGTCTACGAAAAGGAAGAAAAATCTGCCCTCGCGTTGTTTTTGTTGAAAAGCGATATGCGTGTTGAAAACCTTTGTGCCTTACTTCCCTATTTTGAAAGTGAACCCTTCCAATTCGATTCGTCGGGAAGCCTTGTGGGATTACAACACCGGGTCAGTGGAAGTTTCCATTACCGCAATAGGGATGGTAGCCCGACAGTATTGCGACACGTGCCTGCAGTCAGTCGGCCATATTTCCCGGCTAAATCTGTACCGTGATGCCGACGTTTGGTTCATTATTCATCAAACACGAAGTAAAAAGTGAAATGTCCAGCTTGTCAAGGATAAACCTCTAAATTCCTGCAATGATGATCGGGTTGTCTACAACGTGATCACTCGTGAGATGTCAATGTGACTGATCCAGCGAGGGTGCATATTTTATGTTCGTCCGCTCCATAAAGTTGATTCCTCGTTGATTATAAATTAGATTATCATGTTGTTGGAAACACTGACGTCTGTCATTTTATTACATGGAAACGTCGTTCTGGATTGGTGAGTGAATAAAACACCAGCATCCATGTCTGTTGACATCTCCCCGTAGCACAAATGAAATACTCAACTACTCCCTTTCTGCAGTCAAAATGTATGAGACACATCCTGCACATCGGAAGAAATGAAATAATGGCTCCCTCGACATAGAAGTTGTGCACAAACTAACTATTACACCGAAGCCCTGACAGGGACAAGCAGAGGGAAACATTTATATCTTTGTCCTTCCATATCATCTGATTATTAAAGAAAATGGGACATCGAAAATATCATTCGAATTGCCGTTAATATTTTTTCTATTGATCTCGTAGGTGCCTCAAAATGGTCAATTGACGGGCATTTTTGTCTCCAACCTCCTGCTAATGAGAACCCAGTTAGGGACTTCTGATCATAGTTCTATGATATATGGAAAATTCGCAACCACAAAAACTGAACTTTTGTATTTTATTTCTGTGTCAACGCGTATCGTTAGTCACGATTTAGTTGTACAGAAATTATTCTGAGTAACATATTCATTTTACTTTCAGCGGCACGAACTCCACGACGAAAACGGGAGTGTTCAAATTTATTGTTTCACGAGTATATTGAAAATGCTCCCGTTTTCGCTTTATTAGGATGGAAAATATCACGACGGGGGAAAAATCAGCCGTTTTCGAATTAAATTTGGAAGGTGAATTATTAGGGAAATTACCGTATTATGTAAAGATGTGCACTCCTGTTTTTACCCTGTAGCCTGGAGTGTTCGAGGGCATACTCTGATTGCTTGTAGTATCTTGTTAAATATTTCTAAACAGATCATCTCAATGTTTGATTTCTATACCTCTAGTTCCTTAGTATTGGCAAAAATTCATCCGAGCCTTTCGACTGGGGAGTCTTTCTGATGAACATCCAGACTTTGGTGCAGAAAATCGGATACTTACCACATGCGAACATCAGTGTTCCATCCTTCCCAGCATTCCTCGCTGAATTTTTCAACTTTGACGGAAACATAGACGACTGGCTGGGAAGACTTGAAAGCGCTGCCATGCTCAATCCCGAGAACATGTTACCGGACAGTTTGGCTATCCTCAAAATGTGAGTGTCCAGTGTTAATGTATGGTAATTCATCTATTGATTCAATCACCGTATCAAAATTCAATCGCCCCCAATTTTGGGGGAAAATTCAATCGGTGGTTCTAATAAATTTGATCACCCTCTAAATTCATTGAAATAGTGAAGAAATAATGGATTATATACATGATTTTGAACCATTTTGTCAAGTTTCAATAAATTTGATCACCTCCAGATTTTATGGTGGGAATTTCACTTCCTGTGATTGAATTGTTAGGGGAATTACCATAGCTCTGGTTTGGACTAGAACATTTTCAGTGGTAAAAGGGGAAATAAAAAAGCATTTTAGATGATAAGCATGGGTTAATTAAATATTTCTTTCATTGATCGACTGTACATTCATTTGAATAATTAAAAAATAAGCAGCCCAACACTTGAAGGAGAAGAAAGCTATGTGATTGAGTCAACTTCATTTTGCCATGGTGCGCCATCGGTATATGTTCACAACCTTGTTAATATTCGATTATTTTTCATAAAAACCTTGTGTCCGAAAGGTCGGATGTTAATAATGTTATGTGCAGTCCAATATGGAGTCGATGTCCTTCAAGGGATATATTCTACCACTGGACATTACCAAAAACGTTGCGAATGTGCAATCCAATTCACGCAAGGTTTTCTTCATATCCTTTCGATGAAATATTCGTTTTCTTTTCTCCACAGGACATTAAGTAACATTGTCAATTCTGTCGAATCTTCCACAAGTATGCTTCCCCAGTCTCCAAACAAAGTGGTTGATGCAGTAGGCCGGCTATTGACGCTTCTCCAAGATGAGCTCTTAGCCGTCCCCACAGGTACGAAAGTTGAATTTTGCTGAATAAAATTGATGTCTAGCTTTACAGGCACTTTTTTGAAGAAAAAAATTGATAAGGGAGAGAGGTTTTTTTTTTATCTCTCACACAGACCAAATATGTCTACCTCTTCTGGCAAACCGTTGCAGTAGTTTACTACAGTTTGCATGAAACCAGCAATGTTCTTTGAGTTACTTGAAGAGTCGGTCTTCAACAATATTATTTCATGCAAAGAACACAGTTGATTCAAATGTTGAAGAATTGTTAATTTGGTATCACTTGGAGAGAGAAATGTTTAAAAAAAAAAAAAAAATCCTGAGGTTGATAAAAAGGTTTGACGCAGTGCTGAAAAAATGATGTGGCGATGTCTGTGAAATTAGAAATTCATTTTATTCAGCCTTAGTCATTTCATATGTCGATTTCCAGGTTCCTCATTAATTAGCAGATTTAACTTTTGTTGTCGCTGAGTGGAAAAGCTTTCTCTAGTTGACTTGCATAGCGTATGGTGCCTGCAGTCACAGATGGGGATATGGCGACCAACTTCGAGGGTGGCGGAGTCCATTCCCACATAGCTCAATTTACACCTGTGCTTGACTAAGAAACTGTTAATATTTGAATATTAGTTCACTTTAAATGGCATTGCTTGTCAGGTCTCTGATCATTATGCACCAGTGCACAGCAGCACAGACTGAACTAAGCGCCCAAAAGCTGGTGCACATGAGAGCTATTCTCTGAGCCAACAGCATCACTTGCCAGTTGGCTCAGGATATTGCTGGCAGTTTTCTGTGACATTTTTTGCCTCGCGAGGCCAGGAGAAAAATATCAAAACTTGTTTGATTACTCTGCCTCGCAAGGTAAAGTCCTCACTGTGTGCAGCAAACGTAACCTAACATCTCGGCCATCTTTTTTGACCAGCCAATGAAACGAATCTTATATTCATGTCACTTGTACACAAGACTGTTTAAAATTAAAGATCACAAGATCTTGAAGAAGTTGTCCCGCCGGAACCGAAATCAGTTCGGTGAATCCTTTACTCAGGTGTGCTGATACCACATTAGGGTACTACCTCGTTGACCATCGTTATCTTTTGTCACTAGAAAGAATTTTATATAGACTTCACAAAATAAGATCCTTATGTCGATAAAAATCTCCAAGACACTTGTCACCCATCATTCTGACAAACATTCTCTTTGTTCTCACTTGTCATTCAGATGGGAAGATTGACCTGATGGAGGTGTTCAACAGCCGTCGTCCATATGTCGATGCCCTGCAGCTCCTGAATGGATTGTCTCCCTTGGTACCGGAACTTGTCACATTGAAATTCAGAACACAGAAGGTAAAATAAACATGCTCAAAGGTTTTTTTATTTTTTCTTCAGTCGAATTTTATGTTGCATTATGCTATTATTGTGGAGAGTTCATATCCTCTTTTCAGTAATATTTCAGTATTTCTGGGACTTCCACCAGACACACATCTGGTCATGGGCTACTGCTAAAATCCACCTGTGTGATTTCTTGTTACCACTAGACTCAAGAATGACATGATGCCTCAACTTCGATCACACATGTATGCTTGGTGTTTGCAAAACAGAATATGATTTAAACTCAGTATGACAAGTTACTTAATTGTTACCACCAATTGTTTGTTCCTTAACCAAGACTATTTGAATACACCCAAGGCTGAGGGGTTCTATTTGAATACACTCCAGGCTAAGGGGTTCTATTTGAATAAACTCAAGGCTGAGGGGGTCTATTTGAATACACTCCAGGCTAAGGGGTTCTATTTGAATAAACCCAAGGCTGAGGGGTTCTATTTGAATACACTCCAGGCTGAGGGGTTCTATTTGAATACACTCCAGGCTAAGGGGTTCTATTTGAATAAACCCAAGGCTGAGGGGGTCTATTTGAATACACCCAAGGCTGATGGGTTCTATTTGTATACATTCAAGGCTAAGGGGTTCTATTTGTATACACTCAAGGCTGAGGGGTTCTATTTGAATACACTCAAGGCTAAGGGGTTCTATTTGAATACACTCAAGGCTGAGGGGTTCTATTTGTATACACCCAAGTCTGAGAGGTTCTATTTGGATACATCCAAGTCTGAGAGGTTCTATTTGGATACACCAAAGGCTGAGGGATTCTATTTGAATACAACCTAGGCTGAGGGGTTCAATTTAATACACCCAAGGCTGAGGGGTTCTATTTGAATGCACTCAAGGCTAAAGGGTTCTATTTGAGTACACCCAAGGCTGAGGGGTTCTATTTGAATACACCCAAGGCTGAGGGGTTCTAGTTGAATACACTCAAGGCTGAGGGGTTCTAGTTTAATACACCCAAGGCTGGGGGGTTCTATTTGAATACACTCAAGGCCGATGGATTCTATTTGAATACAACCTAGGCTGAGGGGTTCTATTTGAATACACCCAAGGCTGAGAGGTTCTGTTTGAATACAACTGAGGCTGAGGGGTTATATTTTAATACAACCTAGGCTGAGGGGTTCTATTTGAATACACCAAAGGCTAAAGGGTTCTATTTGAATACACCCAAGGCAGAGCGGTTCTATTTGAATACACCCAAGGCTAAGGGGTTCTAGTTAAATACACCCAAGGCCGAGGGGTTCTATTTGAATACACCCAAGTCTAGGGGTTCTAGTTGAATACACTCAAGGTTGAGGGGTTCTAGTTGAATACACCCAAGGCCGAGGGATTCTATTTGAATACAACCTAGGCTGAGGGATTCTATTTGAATACACCCAAGGCTGAGGGGTTCTATTTGAATACACCCAAGGCTGAGGGGTTCTATTTGAATGCAATCAAGGCTAAGAGGTTCTAGTTGAATACACTCAAGGCTGAGGGGTTCTAGTTGAATACACCCAATGCTGAGGGGTTCTATTTGAATACACCCAAGGCTGAGGGGTTCTATTTGAATACAACCAAGGATGAGGGGTTGTATTTGAATACACCCAAGTCTGAGAGGTTCTATTTGAATACACCCAAGTCTGAGAGGTTCTATTTGAATACACCTGAGGCTGAGGAATTCTATTTGAATACACCCTGGGCTGAGGGGTTCTACTTGTATACAACCAAGGCTGAGGGGTTCTATTTGAATACACCAAAGGCTAAGGGGTTCTATTTCAATACAACCAAGGCTGAGGGGTTCTATTTGAATACACCTGAGGCTGAGGGGTTCTATTTTAATACACCCAAGGCTGAGGGATTCTATTTGGATACACCCTAGGCTGAGGGGTTCTATTTGTATACACCCAAGGCTGAGAGGGTTTCTTTGGATACACCCAAGGCTGAGGGGTTCTATTTGAATACAACCAAGGATGAGGGGTTCTATTTGAATACACCTAAGTCTGAGAGGTTCTATTTGAATACAACCAAGGCTGAGGGATTCTATTTGAATACACCCTAGGCTGAGGGTTTCTATTTGAATACAACCAAGGCTGAGGGGTTCTATTTGAATACACTCAAGGCTAAGGGGTTCTATTTGAATACAACCAAGGCTGAGGGGTTCTATTTGAATACACCTGAGGCTGAGGGGTTCTATTTGAATACATCCAAGGCTGACGGATTCTATTTGAATACAACCTAGGCTGAGGGGTTCTATTTGAATACACTCCAGGCTAAGGGGTTCTATTTCAATACACCCAAGGCTGAGGGGCTCTATTTGAATACACCCAAGGCTAAGGGGTTCTATTTGAATACGCCCAAGGCTAATGGGGTTCATGTTTTTGAATGCAATAAGTACCTGGTATTTAGTATAAGAAATAATGTTTTCATAGATGTGTTCATTGTATAGTTGAGGCACGATTAGTGGAGGAAAGTTGATATTTTAGGGCAAGGGCGAACATTATTTCTATTCTATTGCACTGCTTAAATTTATTGTCATCAAAGATTACAACGAAAGGTTTCACTGTATAATATTTTCCCATGTTGTGATTTACAGCTGTTGGACTTGGCCAGATCACCAAACAGAATAGAAATGGTGTGCAGCAACACCACCTGGCAAGAGCTGTTTCACCTCCCCGATACTGTGGACCCGAGATTGACCGCCCTAATGGAGCTGGTGTTCTGTAATGTCTCAGCTGGATATCAATCGGCAGTGTTCAATGTCATCGCTCATTACAGTGGTGATTCTCTCGTGGTAAGGAAACTTTGGTGACTACCTAATGCAATGACATCTGTGTATACTGACCATGCTTGGGACATGCTGACTCGCTTCTCCATATGTGAAAGTTTACCAGCTACTTGCCGATGGACGGTGGTTCACTTTTTACTAAAAACTTGTGTTTAATAACTAGATATTATAAATTTTGCATCAATACATGATTTCTCTTGTATTTGCAGCTGGAAAATTTGCTCCGAGTGATAGGCAACTCCAAGGACCAGTCGTACAACTCAAGCCAGGTTCTAGAAACGGTGAACCATCTTCTTGACCTGATATTCGTCCGACCATCTGGTCAGGCTGAACAGTTGTCTCCTGCTCTGAGGAAGCTTCTTGACATGTGGACTCTCCAAGTTCCCATGATTAACGCCAAGCTGTAAGTTACTTTGGCTGAATAACGCAGACTTCCACCTCCAAAAGCACCGCTGTGTCAACCATTTTCATTGCCCACAATTCTTTTACATTTTTTTTCTCCCTCCTTTTTACACTTATCTCTCTCAAAGTTTTGTCCTTGATAATTGAGTCAGTGTCTTGTTTTATTCGGAAGAAATAGCATTGTTGAAGGCTGACACATCAAGTGACCTCTGACTGTTCTTAGGAATATGATTGTAACGATATGACCCATTTCTTATTGTGAAATCAAACATTTATGTCCACTTTCACTGACAGACAGACAATAGAAACAAAAGTCCCAGACTTATATCTTTCTTTCCTACCCCAGTTACGAGGTTGGCATGAAGACGTTGCTCAGCTTGTTTGACCAAAGCTCCGATGTGGTCAATGGCGACTGGTCAAGGGTTGCAAAGACTATCAGCCTCCTTATGGAGGTGGCCACCTCCTGGCTCCATCGAATTACTGGTGAGTTTTAAGACTCGATGTTTGATACAGATTTGTTAGCTGGACTACATATCCATACCAAGAATTGAGGCATTTAATCCTTTAACATGGGATATTCAAAGTTTTAGTCATGTTGTCAATTTGGATGTGCACTGGTCATGTAGACAAATTTGGGTGTGTAAGTATATTAATCAGACTGTCAAATTTGGATGTGCACTGGTCATGTAGACAAATTTGGGTGTGTAAGTATATTAATCAGACTGTCAAATTTGGTTTATTCTCTTCTCCCTCATAATAGCTATGAATTTGGGGGACAAAATATTGTCCATATCACAGTTGAGTCACACGATATGGAGTCTTTATAACAGCGGCAGCTATATATTGAGGGGACAAGTGTATTAATCATATTTGGGTAATGTATACTTGACATGGAAGATAATTACTTGTCTATTATTTTCAATACCAGGTGATCCGGTGGGGCTTGAGTCCCTATTCCGTGACAACATGCCTCTGTGGAACATAATCCAGGCATCAGTGAAGACGTACCGGGGATTCGGGGATGCATTATTTGCTGGTCACATAAGATTAGACAAGGTATGTAACAGGTATTTTAGCACTGAAAAGCACCAGAGTAATTAATACACAGAACAACTCCATAGCTTGATAATATGGACAAACTGCCCTATACGCTCCTCTCGAACCACCCTTCACCTCGCCTCAAAACACCCCAACTTGACAAACAGATTGTCATCCTCCACATTTCTCGAACTTGACAAATAGATTGTCATCCACCACATTTCTCATATTATATCTAACGAAACTCGTTGACCTGATCAACTAAACCTGTGCCAATGTTATAGCATTAATCATGAGGATCGTACTGGCAATACCAGTAACTTGTAGAGACTGATGGTTTAACTCATTCAGTACTGCAGCTTATCCTAGCTGTCAGCCCCAGATAGTTTTCTTGGCCTAAACCCCACTGCTTCCAGCTCAGGGCAGTCAGTAAAGTTGAATAATTATCTCCAAAACAGAAGGCGTTCAAGAGTTTTTGTCTGCATTTCAGATCCCAGACATTCTGAAACTTATTGCTTTATGTCCTTTTTAAATAATATATTTCAACAAAAACTATGTGTGTGTATTATTTTCCTCGAGAAATGCAGTTTTATTCCAAATAAAAATCAGTAAACTCACCGACATGTTCGTAATTTGCAAAATGATAATGCCGATGGCAATCGTCGGATGTTTCGATGAACAACAACAACAACGTGAAAAAAAAGAGAGCACAAACCGACGTAATTCCCGAAGATTGTGAGAAGAAATTTCTTTGATTACAATTCCCAGAAATAACCGACGAATACTCATTTATTCGTTGACATTTGTCAGAATGAACGCAGCTGCCAGATGAGAGACTTCGCTAAATTGCGAAGAGTTTGAGGGGTTTTTTTTCGGTCATATTTGAAGGCGTGTATCTCCGCTTTCCAGCGGTTGTTTTCCATGATCTAGGTCACGTTGGAAAGGTGATTCCCTGGACTTTCCCAATCTCGTCATAGTTACAATGGATGGCTAATATTACGAAAGCTACGATTGGATATAAATGACGAATCTGATATTTGTGCCAATGAACCACGTCGACACTCCAGCGCTTCGGTTGGTTGTTGTTAGGCACGTGACTAAAACGAAGGCTCGCGATTGATCCATTCGACATTACAGTCGTTTCAAGCATGGCGCGAGATGAAAATGGCCAATCTTTACCGACACATGTGTTGGAAAAATGTGGAAATAAAGTTTACGGAGTGGATCCGATGGATTTCATCTTGATGGAACGATTAGATGGTCTCTCGGATACATTATACTGCAGCAATAGAGAGATTTGAACGGGATTACATGAGTGAATTTACATTCTGCATCAACATTTACGCACACGGTAAAATTGTGAAAATTTTGCAGTTCCACATTTCCCCCATTATTTGTTCGTTTCCCTCTCGATCTTGTTTTATTTGTTTGTCAGAATGAAAACGTTCTTTGATAATCCGAATGTTGAAGGTTTAGGCTTTTCAAAAATATATACATTTGTGCAAGTTTCACTCGAGGTGTTCGCGTAAAATGCTACATTGCAGACGGAGTGGGGTTTTATTTGACGGTGAAACAGCTATGTCGCCTTTTGGCGTCATTGGGGTTGGGGAGGCTCTGAGAAATTACGCCAAAAGTCGTCAACGGGGTTGAGACAGGGAATTATTTTGTCGCCTTTTGGCGTCATTGGTACCGAATGAGCTTCTGATTTCCTGCCCTCACAGCACCTGATCTACTGAGCTTAAGAAAAATTCCTGTTCGCCACACGCCACAGGCACTGGAGAACCTGCACTCCCTACAATGACTTGCACAGTTTATTCTTTCCTGAATGGAGATTTTCTATTTTAATATATATACATATGCAATGATAGTATGCATTGGGATCCACTGATTAACTTGACATAATATTGGAGGAAGGAGACTCTGAAAATATTAGCGAAAAGCATTTTGTAGGTCTGACAATATTTCGACATATATTTATCCATGTCATCGTTAGGAATGGTAGTTTACAACAGGTTCCATTTATTTTAAAGATTTAGAGAACAATTCCAAAGATAATCAACCAGTCGGACACACTATACAGTGAGCAATGTTTTAACCAATGAAATCAACCAAAAGGAAATTAACCAGAAGGGTGCTCAAATGAACTAGCCAATAAAAGGAATTGAGAGAGTGTTTACCAAAAAAGTATGATTTCTTTAGATGTTTTGAGTCCACAGTTCAATTGTGGATTTTCTCGCCTGATAGCAAGGGCTTCTTCCAAAGGGCATTCCAATCGTTGGAATACCCTTCTGTTCAATGAAGCCCTTGCCATGTGAAAATACTGATCCACAAAGTGCTTTTCGCTAATATTTTCAGTCACCTTCCCCCTGTATAATGATAGTATTGTGCTTTCCTTGTTTCTTTATATAGTTTCTTTCCGTCTTCCAGTTATTGCCCCTTGTCGCCCAACCGAACGGTGCTCAACAACTCTGCGAGGCCGACACCTTCAGTCAAGTTTTCTCCCTGCCCGTGAATTACACCGTGAACAATGAAGACCTCCACACCATACTTTGTAAGAACCGTACTGAGTTACTGCACATCCTGGGCAGCATACTCAATGTTGACATCGACAGTCTTATGGGACAGGTATGCAGAAGTCGAATGTGTTGCTCAATTTTTTGGTTTAATATATTATAACTGTAATTCTCCTTTTATTCCTATATTTTTGCTGAAATCCATGAAAAAAAGTCCAATGGCTAAATTCCACGATAACAAACCAGCCCCGATACCCCAACCACCGTCGATTATGGACCCTGCATAATTTGAGTAAATATTGGGATATTTTTATACATGTGTTCCACTTGAAAACCCCATATTTCTTTCTATATTTTGCCTGTTGGCCAATGTGACCATCACATGCAGGAGAGTGGAAAAATTGTTTAATTTGTTAGGTTTTTCGCCAAATTGTAAAAAAATATGCTACATATATACTTACCCATCCAGTGAGCTTAGGTACTCTATACATTCAGTGACCTCAGGTACTGCAAAACTTAAAATTGAATATTATTGCATACAATATGCAATAATATACATTCTGTGTAAGACTACTCGTCCTAAATTGTCATGTTATTAAGCTAAAACTTAGCTCACTTTAATCACTGAATGCATTTCCAAGTTTCCTACCACTTCCTGCTCCATCTTTATCCGCAAAATAGAGCAGCCATTGTTATCCAGCTCCGTGCAAATCGAGTTATTTCTATGAAGCTCAATTTCTCAATTATGATAGATATCCAGAATATGGGATCCTTCGACTCCGCCCCCGACTGTTGACTGGGCGAGCCTCTACCTGAAAACGGATACGTTTGTGAAACTGATGGTGAAACTGGTCAGTGACCCTCCTAGTACAAGTGACATGATCCTGGATTATCTAATTGGAACCAACGACAACACCACGTCCATTCTCCATAAACTGGCCGTGGGTGATCCTCAAGTGTGAGTACCCGTCAGTCAATGGTGAAATTGTATTGATGATAATGGCAGGGCTCGCAATGTGACAGGAATTCGGGAATCAGATTCTCGCTAGTATTTGAAAATGAATCGCAGGATGGATTCCCATAAAATTAGAGCAGAATTGTATAAAAATAATAACTTCGGGCTTGTGGATTCACAGATTTGCAGGAGCCTGTTTAAATTCCCATATAAGCATACGAAATGCGAGACCTGAATTGTCAACACTCTATCACTCAGTCATTTCTTGACTCCATGTTCAATACCATTATTTTGGCAAACTTTGAGAGAGAAACGAAAAAAAATAAATGTTTAAAAAACGAAAAGCCAATAAAAAGGTTATGCGGCACTAAAAAAATTACGCGGCAGTGTCTGTGAAGCTAGAAATACATTTTATTCAGTCTATGATGGTGAATGTATCTTAAATATAATAAATTCATGCTTTTTATAATCTGTTTTTATCTCTTTTCCATATGTAGCTGGACTAACATAGTGAAAGGGATTAGTCAGAGCCTGGGTGAAATGTTTGACAGCAGTCACGTCCTGTACCCGATATTCCAGTTCTTGGATGGCAGCGTTTTCCAGGCGATCACCAACGAAGTCATGATGTTTCACCGTGAGTTTTCTCCCCTGAATGCCCCAGTCATACAGTTCATTGATGCTATTCACAGCTGAGAGGGCCTTGAAATGTATAACATATTCAACTTTAACGGCCTCTCACACCACCATCTTGTTTTCCTTTAACCTTGTTCGCATGCCGCATTCCAGCATTTAATCGATATGCACAGTCGAAGAACATGTTGAAGGCCAGCTAGATTAACACGTATTCATTACAATTTCTGATCAGTTGCAGGGTTTTTTTCAACAGGTTATTTTTTTTAACAGGTTTCTACCATGTATAGGTCTTATAATTTTTTCCACAGAGATACTCACCTCAAACTCTACTGATGGACTGGGAGCCTACCTGAACCTTGGCCATTTGGCAAAACAACAAGTACGTATTGAAATTGGGATCATCCATGCTGTTACTCAACATCATAATGATTGTGTATGTGTTGTGGGGGCTGCTTGTTATGCAAGTGGTGCTAGGCATCGAGGGGTAATTGCTGGAAAAAAGCCTTTGGGAAATTAACATTGTATTTTCTCCCCTTATTGTGACTACCTTTCTATGTTAAGTTATCTCTCCTTAGTTTAATTATCTCCCCTGATCTCCCCATGTACTTGTGCATGGCATAATAATATGCAGACCACAGTTTTCAGTTTGAATTTAATGAGATAATTAAACCTTTAATATATAATTTGAATCTCGTAAATCATAGATGTTTTATTCTTGAAGTTTTAACTTCTGAATTTGCCACTCGGCTCAAAAGAGAATGAGATTTCAAATAAGGACCGGAAATAACCCAAGAAACTGCCCAAAAAAACTGAATCAGACCACATCATAATATAGTTCATTGTCTTAATCGTTTTAGTATTTGTTTTTAGCTTGATGGGTTGGGCTCGATCGATATTGTCAAAGATACTGTGTGTGATCCAAACTTCATCTTGGGATATTACATCGATCAGCCATGGATTAACGCCAGTGCCGTGATGGATGCCCTATGCAACCGATCCTCTGATACCTGGTACGACAACCTAATACAGGCTCATCTGGGCTCTATGGACATCCTCGCATTGACTAATAGGGTGAGTGGAACTCTATACTAAATGTGACGTCTTGTCTAGGGTAGAATGTTGAGAAAATCTATGATTATATTACTTTGCTTCAGAGCTGGTGAAAGGAGGAAGCGTCGTTAAATCATACTCACTCACTCCTGATGAAAACTTCTACTTCAGGTGAAAGTATCCTATTTCAATACCATCAAGTCAGTCATATATTTGATAACTAAATAATTACCTGTCTATGTGAATATGGCAGGAGCATCTATCTATGACCCAACCCGAACACGACGATGTTTGTGCGATGGTCGATGTTTTACATTTGTATGATAATAGCCATCGTGAAAGTATCACCAACAGATAGGATCCACGTGACCTAGTCGCTGGACTTTCTGGCAGCAGTGGATGTGACATACGATGTAATATGTACACGCGCACTCCGCATGCATGGCTCAATTTGTTGTTGTGCATACGACCGACAAGCTCGTTTAGCGTTAAGATAAGCAAATATGGATGTTCCGATGTGAACTTCTGCTACTTTGGGATCCAGCGAACTCAATACTCTTTTTAGTCAGCTTGTTAATCCCACAGCGTTTACTGGAGAAACTTCATGCTTTGGAGTCGGCTCTCCGTCGGACATGTGGACAGTCACATAGAATGAGAATCCCCATGACTTCGCATTTTGGAGAGTGAATGGCATAGCAATGGCTGACGCCAGGCGTTACCCAATGGAATCGCTGCTCTTAAGAATCCAATCGCTGGTCCACTTACTCCATTATCCATCGGGGATACAGTTTCGCGATGGCTATTATCATATAAACATAGAATATCAACCTTTTAGCAAACATCACCATGTTCGGGTTGATGTATGTCCACAAAGCATAATACCTT
This sequence comes from Hanleya hanleyi, assembly GCA_036873755.1. NCBI lineage: Eukaryota > Metazoa > Mollusca > Polyplacophora > Lepidopleurida > Hanleyidae > Hanleya > Hanleya hanleyi. Next base: position 89,540 of record JAVTVY010040300.1, read on the forward strand.
TTGCTGTGAATAATAACAAACTTGAGGAGTTAAAAAAAACTGTAGGCTATACTCATCTGAACAGCGAGAAACGTTTCGATCGAGCCATGATCAGGTGATGTAGAATCGACCATACACGATTTACTCACGAACATTTACTTAAAAAAGAGCCAGTCCCGAGGTGTATTCCATGCCATGAAGATCTCAGAGTGAAACATATTCTTATTGACTATAGATTTTAAGATTATAAGAGATAATTTTTATCGAGCAACTACTTTGGAAAATCTTTTTGGTCGGGTGAGGGAGGACTGTGTCTTGGGTTATTTGAGAGAAATCGGTTTGTTGCATAAGTTTTAATGTGTGCATTTTTTAATGTGTTGGATTACTAAGTTATAAACTTGCATACTTAGAAGTTTGTTTGATCATCGCTATATAGCTGAAATATTGCTGATGCAACGTTAAACTGTAATTCTCTCTTCTCTCTCTCTCGTTTTAAATCCGTAGTAAATCCTCTAATAATTCAATCACCCTATTAAAGTTCAATCACCCCCAATTTCTTGACAAAATTCAATCAGTCGTTCCAATAAATTTGATCACCCTCTGAAAGCATTCTTATAATGAAGAAATAATGGATTATTTGATCACTCCCTGATTTTCATGGTGGGAGATTTCACTTCCGGTTATCTAATTATTAGAGGATATACTGCGTACAAATTGAATGTTTCCCATTATTTGAATATCTGAAAACTTGAAATGTACTTCACATCTTTTATATCTGTCTACTCATTTTATTTAGCTCCAGTCGTGGTTTTTCGCTACTGTAGCCCTCAGTGTCGAGAAGAACCTTTCACCCGGTGTCAACAAGAACCCTCCGCTGAGTTCGTTAGACTGGCAGGGGTTCACAAGTCACCTTCAAAGCATGATCACCCAATTGGGGATTCCCCTCCCTGGTCTTGAGGGAAGTGGTGTGCACAACATCTTTAAACAGCTGAGCTCAGGGTCCATGGAGTCCCTGATCAGGTAGGGTATCTTGTAAATTCTCCAATACTATCACTAGAGAAGTTATTTCCCATCTCAAAGGGGTAGTCAAATTTATTGGAATGAGAATTTGATGAAAGATGATACAAAAAAAAAAACCCCTCCAGATAAGAAGCATGCGAGTAGTCAGCAGTATGCGTAGTAAAACTGTTGCACTTCTTGGTTTGTTGAAATAACTGTACTTCTAATATATACATAGGCTTGTAATTATTACGTTGTTTATTTTATTATTATTAAGGCCTAAAGTATTTTGGGGCCAGTTTGTAAACACACAACCAATCCAAACTCCAAAGCTGTCCTTCTCAATCATATTGGGCCCTGGTACATGGATATTATCGGGCATATGTATATCGAGACATAGATATAAATATGAATATTCATAATCATATTTTGGGGAGCATGGCGGACGACGTTTAAAATTTCTGTATAGTTCATTTACATCGACGACAATACAGCCTTTTGAGTAACCATCGGCTAAAAACTTTGAGCATCCGTGAGCCACGAACTTGTCGCTGAATTTTTGAATCCACAAACAGGCTTAAAATGGGCAAAAAAAGGACATCGCGCCAAACAAACGAGCCGTCCGCCGACAAGGAGCTTGGCCCACGACCACAAAAAAGCAGACGACTCGCAGGTTCAGTTTCCGAGATTCCAGAGAACTGGACGATTGATACCTTGAGGAAACGTCTGGAAGAAAACAATATCTATATTCCACAAGGGATAAAACACAGTCATCTCGTTTCTATGTACAAGGCGAACGTCAGTGAAAAAACAGACACCTCAACAGCGGAGAGGTCAACGAAGTGCGACGGGAGCCATTATCGCTTGATCAACTTGCGCGTGCGCCAACATTAGTTCCTGCTTCCGGTGTAAACAATAATGGCAGCCCCCATGAAGAAACAATCTCGAGCCCGGAATCGTGCAGATTGAAACATTTGAGCGGTCCTTATCGATAATTTCGTCTACACTGGCAACACTGACATCGCTTGTCGCGATTTCTCCAAGGCAGAATCCATCCGCGACTGCGGATTCTAATGACGACGAGTCCGGTTTCACTTTGGCGTCAGCTGTTCAACAGCAACAACAACCTCGCCCAAATCAAAGTTCTTCGACTGACATTGGCGAAGGTTATCCCTCAGAGGAACTGCCCCACGTGGAGACGGTCCCAGCCTCCATTCGCAAACAAATTATACAAGATCTTCCACCAGGTGAACCCAGAGACAGACAAGGAGCGAACCAGGTGCCCCGACATCTCACAAGTGATGTGGTATTAACTGATACTGTTCATGATCTTATGCTGCATGCCGTAAGCCCATCAACTCGCAGAACCTACGATTCTGCTGTACAAAATTTCATTCGTTTTGCCGCATTGCATAACATTCCATTCTGTCAACAGACTAACTTACCAATATGTGAAGAATCAACGTTGATGTACTATCATGACTATGTGGCATATTGTTTCAAAATTTCTGAGCTCAGGTATAGCACTATTAAGCTACATCTAACTGCAATCAGGCATGTTTACTTAACAACTGGGGCTATGTACCCTATCACTGAAACAAATCAATGTCCAAGGCTTTTCATTATTTTACGTTAAAAAAGCTCAAAGTGTTAGGAAATATGAGCGTTTTCCAATCACTTATGATATTTTGTCTCAGATATGCACCCTGCTAAGAGCTGGTGTCTTCAGCCCGTTCATTGACGTCATGATGGAATGTACCTGCACCGTAGCCTTCCATGGATTTCTTCGTTGTGGGGAATTTACAACCATGACAGGTCATTTTGACCCATGTATTATTAATTTAAGTGTTGGGGATCTCTAACAGATGATAAGTCTTCAGCTATGCTTCATTTGAAATCCTCCAAAACAGACCCCTTTAGGAAGGGCACTAAGGTCCAGCTATGTCGCATTGGCAACTTATGTCCGGTGACATGTCTAGAGAGATACTTAAATATCCGACAAGCCTTTGGTGTGAGCAAGGATGATCCCTTATTTATAACTGCACCCAGATGTCACCTGACACGAATTCTTATCCAAAATGTCTTATGCAAGAGTACTTGTTAGCTTATTTCTGGAGTAAAAAACTCTTCAGACTTTGTCTCATCTTCTTATTGTGTTGATTGACAAATGAGAACAACTCTGAAGTCAGACTCGATACACTGTACAGCACTATGCAGATTTTTTGCTCTTTCTCCCTTAACTAGCTAACTTTCGTTGCCTAAAGCTGGGCATCATTAGTTGGTTTGTTCTGTAATGTTGTGATGCTCACGTAATGCGCATGCATATTTGCTAATTCTGCATGCTTATGAAGTATCGAATTCAGTAATTGATCAGCTTTCTTCCTTAAGCTTATTTTGATATGAATCGGTATGCTATTGCTAATGAGCCAAGAATCAGTTTGGGATATGAGGCAATGCACTAGTAACCTTTAATATGAAATTGAAGTTGGTATATTTGAGTCTCTTTGTACCCTCAGATTTCGCTTGTTCATATTTTCGCCTCTTGTTCTTTCGCAACTGAGTTGCTGTTTAGCCTTCAGTGAATTTCCACCGCAATTTTTTAGAATTCAATATTAACTCTATCGAATTTTCCACATATCACAAGCGATGTGGTATTAACTGATACTGTTCATGATGTTATGCTGCTTGCCGTAAGCCCATCAACTCGCAAAACCTACAATTCTGCTGTACAAAATTTCATTCATTTTTGCAGCATTGCATAACATTCCATTCTGTCAACAGACTAACTTACCAATATGTGAAGAATCAACGTTGATGTACTATGTGGCATATTGTTTCAAAATTTCTGAGCTCAGGTATAGCACTATTAAGCTACATCTAACTGCAATCAGGCATGTTTACTTAACAACTGGGGCTATGTACCCTAGCACTGAAACAAATCAATGTCCAAGGCTTTTCATTATTTTACGTGGTGTTAAAAAAGCTCAAAGTGTTAGGAAATAGGAGCGTTTTCCAATCACTTATGATATTTTGTCTCAGATATGCACCCTGTTAAGAGCTGGTGTCTTCAGCCCGTTCATTGACGTCATTATGGAATGTACCTGCACCATAGCCTTCTATGGATTTCTTCGTTGTGGGGAATTTACAACCATGACAAGTCATTTTGACCCATGTATTAATTTAACTGTTGGGGATGTGTCTAACAGATGATACGTCTTCAGATATGCTTCATTTGAAATCCTCCAAAACAGACCCCTTTAGGAAGGGCACTAAGGTCCAGCTATGTCGCATTGGCAACTTATGTCCGGTGACATGTCTAGAGAGATACTTAAATATCCGACAAGCCCTTCGTGTGAGCAAGGATGATCCCTTATTTATAACTGCACCCAGATGTCACCTGACACGCTCAGTTTTTTATATCAAACCTTAGAATTCTTATCCAAAATGCCTTATGCAAGAGTACTTGTTAGCTTATTTCTGGAGTAAAAAACTCTTCAGACTTTGTCTCATCTTCTTATCGTGTTGATTGACAAATGAGAACAACTCTGAAGTCAGACTCGATACACTGTACAGCACTATGCAGATTTTTTGCTCTTTCTCCCTTAATTAGCTAACTGTCGTTGCCTAAATCTGGGCATCATTAGTTGGTTTGTTCTGTAATGTTGTGATGCTCATGTAATGCCGCATGCATATTTGCTCATTCTGCATGCTGATGAAGTATCGAATTCAGTAATTGATCAACTTTCTTCCTTTGATATTGAATGACAATTTATTAATGATTAATATGAATTCTTAATCATAATAATTGATTTCTAGACAAGTGACTTTCTTCCAATGTAAAGTAGCATTTACCGATTTAGTCTGTGTCAGGGATTGTTGTTGCATAAATTTTCATGGTCTTGAACTGAGCTTCCAGTTGTTAGAAGCCTTAGCCCTGACCTTTGGTTGCAAAGGCGCATAGTGTTGGATTTCTTCCAATGAAATATCACAGGTTTTGTGCATATACTTGCTGTAGAGGTATTAATATTGTTCTGTAATGTTGTGATGCTCATGTAACGCCGCATGCATATTTGCTAATTATACATGCTTCTGAAGTATCGACTTAAGTACTTGATCAACTTACTTTCTTTGATATTGTATGACAATTTATTAATGATTAATAGCATATCATAATAATCGATTTCAAGACATAAGTGACTTATGTTCTTCCAATGTAATGTAGCATTACCGATTTAGTCAGTGATTGTTTTGCATGAAATGTTCATGGTCTTCAACTGATCTCGATGAAATAATATCATAGTTTTGTCAATATTCTTGCTGTGGGCGTATTAATAACCATGTTTCTAAGCTCATTTTGATATGAATCAGTATGCTATTGCTAATGATCCAAGAATCAGTTTGGGATATGAGGCAATGCACTAGTAACCTTTAATATGAAATTGAAGTTGGTATATTTGAGTCTCTGTACCCTCAGATTTCGCTTGTTCGTATTTTTTGCCTCTTGTTCTTTCGCAACTGAGTTGCTGTTTAGCCTTCAGTGAATTTTCACCGCAATTTTTTAAATTTAATATTAACTGTATCGAATTTCCACATATCACAAGTGATGTGGTATTAACTGATACTGTTCATGATGTGATGCTGCTTGCTGTAAGCCCATCAACTCGCAAAACCTACGATTCTGCTGTACAAAATTTCATTCGTTTTGCAGCATTGCATAACATTCCATTCTGTCAATAGACTAACTTACCAATATGTGAGAATCAACGTTGATGTACTATGTGGCATATTGTTTCAAAATTTCCAAGCTCAGGTATAGCACTATTAAGCTACATCTAGCTGCGATCAGGCATGTTTACTTAACAACTGGGGCTATGTACCCTATCACTGAAACAAATCAATGCCCAAGGCTTTTCATTATTTTACGTGGTGTTAAAAAAGCTCAAAGTGTTAGGAAATATGAGCGTTTTTCAATCACTTATGATATTTTGTCTCAGATATGCACCCTGCTAAGAGCTGGTGTCTTCAGCCCGTTCATTGACGTCATTATGGAATGTACCTGCACCGTAGGTATCAGTATGCTATTGCTAATGATCCAAGAATCAGTTTGGGATCATATGAGGCAATGCACTAGTAACCTTTAATATGACATTGAAGTGGGTATATTTGAGTCTCTGTTTGTACCCTCAGATTTCGCTTGTTCGTATTTTCGCCTCTTATTCTTTCGCAACTGAGTTGCTGTTTAGTCTTCAGTGAATTTTTACTGCAATTTTTAGAATTCAATATTATGTGTATCGAATTTCCACATATCTTCTTAATTAACTATAACTTTATATATCTAACTCTTTGGGCATACCTCAACTATCTATTGTCTTAACTAGTTTCGGCTGGGCAATTGTAAACTCCTGACATCATTCTGCAAGTCAGAGTTTGCTTTCCCCAAAGAGATATATATATTGCATACCTGATCCATCTACAATTTAGGAGTGCTAATACATATACGTCCTACTGTATCTGGTATATATTACTCCAAGTCAGTGTAATTTGTGCATCCGAACATTCATACTAGGGCATGGAGTGCTACTGTCACTAAGTCCATGTACTGTACAGTAATCCTGGAACTTTACTTGCCTAGTCATGTACTATAAATGCCTGTATTGTACCAACTTTACCATGTTTAATAACACTTCCGCCATCAGCATGGCACCATCACATACATACAGGCAGTTGAGTTTACATTCAGCCAACAACAATAGCACCATCTCTAGATATGCATCTCACCATTACATGCCACTATCAGCAGTCTGGCCTTTCCGATGGCACATCTACAATACACGAGTCTGCCATTACGATGGCACATCTACAATAAGGAGTCTGCCATTACGATGGCACATCTACAATATAGCAGTCTGCCATTACGATGGCACATCTACAATTTAGCAGTCTGCCATTACGATGGCACATCTACAATATAGCAGTCTGCCATTACGATGGCACATCTACAATTTAGCAGTCTGCCATTACGATGGCACATCTACAATATAGCAGTCTGCCATTACGATGGCACATCCGACATTTCATCTGGCAGCCTAGCCTGCCCTGGTATTCACCAAAATTTAATAAATCAATACTCATTAATAATTGTGTTGTGTTGTTTATAAATCAATCATAATTTTCTCAGCTCTGATATTGGAATTATTTCAGTTATTCACGATAAATAACCATAATCCTGTATTATAGTACATGGACTTTGCTTTGTGCTCATGAATTGGCAATCAAGCTTACCGTATTTCCCTTCTGTCATCAGCACACTGGATATCTTAAGGTTTATTGACCCCATGATAAACTCGTCTGCATGGAATGATGGCAAACCCTATGTGCAGCTGTTCAGTGAAATTTTCAGCCTGACTAATAACTTATTGGAGCGCCTAACAGGTGAGTCACTGATGTAGTTTGATATACGAAATAATGATTGAAGTAATCAATTATTGAGGGAAAGTGAGAACTTCGTCTATTTGAAGATAAAGATAACTCCATTCCAAGTTCATGATGCTATGATTGCCTCTGGTTTTTGAGCACATATTGCTATATAACAGGTATAAGAGCAGACAGAATCTGTCACCTTAAGCGCTGTGTATATTCCAGTGGGGTTTTTTGCACATGTCTTTTACTGCAACATTTCTCTCTATCTGACACTGAGCAGTAGTATGGAGGGCTTATAAGTCCTAACGAAGCATGCATGCAAGCTCCATACATCTATCAAACATGGGCCAATGACTCGTAGTTTTCTAGGTTAAACAATCACATGCACAAACAGGGGTTTTTCTAGACACTTTTTTCATCGTGGTAACCACGATGAAAAACAATTACAAATTGAGTTTTTGCAAAATTTTGTAAATTGAGTTTTATTGCTGAAAATTGAGTTTTCTAAAATTTTGAGAATTTACGCGCCGAAGGCGCGCGAAAAATTGAGTTTCTACGAAATAAATTGAGTTTCTGAGTAATCTAAACTGAGTTTCGTCGTCTGTTATCCCGTCCCCCTCCCCCAAAACCCGCGCGAGAAAGAAAAAAAAAACGTGTGACCAGCCACGCCACTGGAGTCGAGATAAGCACTCAGGATTTGTAACTGATGTGCAGACAGATAACTTGTGTACCTTTATTATTCAATCGTATAGCTCCGATAAGGACGTCTGGTCTTGAACTGTTCTCATTTCAGTCGTATAGGTCCGATAAAGACATTGTTCTGAACGTTTCTCATTTCAAAGCAAATTGTTCGGCCACGTTTTCGACGGTCGAACTAGTCCGCCATTTTGATATTTCAAAGTTACGTCCCCTTTTTAGTCCACTCGGGAACCACTGCTGTCATACTGCTGTGGCTTATGAGTCTGGTCTCCGAGACACGCTGTCCGTCAATCTCCGGAACCAAGACAACGGGCAAGCATTTTCTCTCTCAGTCAACATTTCACTTGGATGCGTGTGATGTTGAAAGACGTTTCCCCAGAAACAAGGAACGAACAAAACAGACATTCCCCAAAATACAGCTGATGTACCATTTGGGAATAAATACACAAAGTGAGCAATGCAGATTGGTGTAAAAACAAAAGATCCACACTCTCTCCTGCGCAACTGTGGATCTACATGCGGGGGTATATGCTATAACATACAAAATATACGTTTTTATGAATAATTTTATTTCTGCCCGATGGAAATTTCTGAAACCCCAGTATGTTTTGTAAACAAGTCCCACACCACATACTACAAAATAGGGTGCATATTGAGTTTAATTTGCAATTTTTGGTCATTTATCTGCATTTACCAAGCAGCATTGGATTTTTTTCGTGAAATCCACAAAACTTCACAACCACCATTGTTTTATTTTTTACGTCTCTTATTAACATTTTTATTGCCATTTATTTCTTCATTTCTTTCCTGTCACTTACAAATACCCAGACACTTACAATACTCAACCACCAACTTTGTCAAGGATTGCTTAACTCATGGAAATGGACAAGGGACAATTTTTATTTCTTGACTATAAGTATAGATTAAAGTAAGCTATTTGTAGGGAAAATATTTTCACCTTTGACCTATCACAATCCAGAGCTAAAGTACTCTCCCCCACCCCCAAAATAATCGACCAAATAGAACTTCCCGAGATAACTTGGATTTTAAAACTCTCTTGTTTTATTCGCGCTCATTTTTTAATTAAATGAAGCTATCTCTGAGGGAAGTATTTCTACTTAACATCTTTAGCCAAAATATAATCGGCCAATCACAGTTGGATAGCAAACAAACTTGTATGCAGCTATGTATGACACGCAACTTTGCTTGATGAGCTTCATAACATTACTGACACGATGAAAAATTGTCGCGAATTTATTTATTGTAAGTGTCCTACTAAAAAGATAAAAAAATTGAGTTTCCAGACTGCATGCGATGAAAAACCCGAAAAAATTGAGTTTTGTTGTTTATTTTGCGCGCCGTAGGCGCGCCGAAAAATTGAGTTTTTCATCTTTTTGAAATTGAGTTATATAAAGGAAAAGTGTCTAAAATAACCCCTGCACAAAATATAAATGTAATTTCAACACACACGTGGTTAGAATGACTCCATGGCTTAGAGGTTAGCATGCTCAGCTGTCATGAATTAGAGATTACTCGTGGAACACTCAGGAGCTTAAGGGTGGTGCCTGGCAAGGAATGAAGAGAGAGAGAGATAATTAAGATTTAACGCCGCATTAAACCTTAATTCTCTCTCTCTCTCCATTTCTGGTGAAGGTTGAAATGGAGTGCTATCATACCTCCATATAATAACAGAATGTCTGAATGATGCATCGTCTGTGTGATTACTCTTAATTCTTTTGGTTGGCCAACATTGAATTTCTACAGAGGCATGATCAGATGCTAACTTTTGGAAAGTAGGAAGTTTAATGCAATGTAACTATTTTTCCTGATTTCCTCTTAAAAAAGATATTGCTAAATGGATCATTCAGAACAGAATGAATCGTGGAAAAAAGCTGGATTTATTTTTCTTTCATTAACATTTATTCAAACCTTCCTTCACAGTGACAAACTCCACGCTCAAGCTGATCAACCTGTACCCAGATCCAACAGCACTGTACTCTGCACTGCAATCAGCCTACAATCCTCAGCACTCAGCAGAATTACTTACTGCGTCGATCAGACCTGTCATGGTATGTTATGAGTAAGGGGTTGGTGGAGGCGGAGGGGTCTCAAAAAAATATCTCGGAGTTTCATTTTTATCTGGGTTCATATTAATATATTTGATTTATGCTTTATCTTCAAAATCATTACTATATTTGTACTTCCACCAAATGCCTATGTAAATGTTAAAGTAGATAATTCAGAAGGAATGACGATCTTAAATGTTTTAGCTAGTGCCTACAGAGAAGTCCGATTATGTATCTATTGTGTGACAAAACTAGTTTGAACTTGATCCCGTTAAAACTACTCTTTTACAGCTGCTCTCAGTTGTGCAGGCTGGAAATCTGGAATCAGTTGCCTGTGATCCGGTCTTGTTTGATCAGACATTCGTGTTTGAGGACCCAGTCAACTCCACGGCTGTGAGGATATCGCTGTGCGAGGCTGCCAAGGCCAATGCCACATACATGGACAAAATCTTGAACCTACTTGACGTGAAAAGCATCATTCAGGAGGTAAGAATTTGAATGGGTTATGTCCCTGGATAAATCTTCAAATGCTAAGACCCCAACACTACATGTGGCTAAATGTGACACGTTTTTGTTTAGAATATGGTTTGGTGATGTCCTAGCTCAATAAATACATTGCACTCCATATTCTCAGAGTTCACATAAGAGGGCCCTTGTATTACTGCAAATCAAATTCTAATTTGATTGGCTATTCGAAGGAGATGTGAAAAGCATATACCCCTACTGCCTGCCATATTTGGAGTTCAAAAGAAAACCGATTGCTGCATGATCAGTTCTTATCTTGATTGGCTATATATATGTATGACATAATGTGCATTTGCATTTGAATAATTTACCTCATTGACTAGGTCAAGGGAAGTGACAGAACGTTAGTGTAGTATTTAAGTTGAAATGTGAAGATGCCTTGTGTTATGTCCCCTTCGTTAGAGTAATTAAGCTTGAGAAAGTTAGGACTTTGGACTGCAATATGACAATCCTGAGGTGGAACTCACTAACCGCAAAAGGCGTGAAATGACGTCATTGCCTATGTGATGTTACGCTGAGGTTAGGCAATGAACCATTAACATTGGCAATGCTGTATTATGGAGTTTTACAGGTGATGACTTCTGTTTGCAAATGCCTATTTAACTCCAATACATCCAATAACATCTTCAAAGTTGTCTGGATTTTCAGTATTTTAAAAGCTACAATGAATATTTTCCGATTTTTGCAGTATAGTCAACGTTAAGCACTGCCCGATTTCTCACTTTCACCAGAAAGAAACTATCGGAGTGTTATGGATATACAGTGAAACCTGTGTATACTGACCATGCTTGGGACGAGGTTATAGGGTCGGTTTTGACCGAGTTCTGGTTTATCAAGGTTCAGTATTGGGACCATGGATTATGTCGGTATTTAGAGGTTTACCCAGATGTCGGTAGTGACAGGTTTCACTGTATGTCCATTCTATGAGAATGGCAATTTACTCGCCTATTTTATTTGAATTTTTTTTTTACATTTTAAAATATATTTTTCCTCCTCTTGTAGATTGCACGGGTGAACAAGAACTGGGAGACTCGGACCGTGATGAGTGGTCGCTACCTCTGGGATTATGCCAAGCAGCAGGTGGAACGTTTCAAGGAGAACTTGAACAAACTACAGCAAATCACCAGCGTGGATACTGGCGAGGCCGGATGGGCCGCAACTGCAACACAAGCGTTTGGGAATTTAGTGTACATAGACCCCAAAGTGTAAGTCAAACAAATGAAGCATGGAATACTCCACCACTCTCACCCCCCCCATTCTCAAGACACACTCATCGACAGGATTCTTCTAAAACTTGATCTGTCAGGGAACGGATTTACAGAATAAAACGGATTTAAAATAATAACTTAAACAAGTTATCAGCTACATCTAGCTATAACTCTCCTGAATGATATGTGAACATTCCATCTTCGGATTACCTGATAAGTTTAAAAACTTATAGCATTTCAATTTTCACAATAAACAAAAATGCATGTGGCTCTTCGAAAATAAAGTGTGCTTTAAGTGATACCTCCTTCATTCGTTAAATGTCTCGGCTTTTCAAGAAAAACGTTATTGTATGTCATTTGCAAGCATTGAAATATTGAAAGGGCAAGAAATATCTGTGCATGTAATGCTTCAAAGGGTCCTTGAAAGTCCTTGAAAACAGTTGATTTAGGTCCTTGAAAGTCCTGGATAAATATTTTTCAAGAAGGATGGGAACCCAGCTTCCATAAGAGGGTTTAGTAGCTATAGGACAGTCTTCAACATCATTCTACGTACAGTATCACCTGGCTCTCAACTGTGGGCAGTTCTCCATTCATGTGTATGATTACTAAATGTCTTTGCAGGTACAGACAGACCTGTGATGCTATATTTCCCTTGTTCCATAAGGATTATTATGAATACACACTGAAACCCTTGCTGTCCAGTTTGATGAGTGGTTTTAAGCTGGCTAGGGATCAGGTCAAGATTACAGTCGGTGAGTGGCCAAAATATGACCTTGAATTTGTTGCCGATGCTCCGGTATAACATTGCGTTTGATCTCGGTATGACCTTTTGCAAGATAATTGACCTTGAATGACATAGGGTAAACCTTGTTTATTGAACACCAATTTGTGTAACCACCTTAGTTAATTTCGACTTTTTCCAAAAAAACTGACCTTTGGTGACCATCATTTTAGATCTCCCTAATTTGGACACAGAATATATTCGACGCAGCAGTATTTATTTAGGCAGGGGAACGAGCCCAAATCAGAGAACAAATATTTAATGTCACTGAATTCCAGCAAATTAGGATTTTGACTCAAATATAACACTTGGGGCCTTTTCACATCGGATGTGGTGAAGGACGAGGGCGACGCAAAGAAATCTGTGAAATGAAGGAATTTTTGGTGAGTTTGGCTAGCACACTGCACGCGACACAGCAAAGCAATGAAGGCGGGCGACATAAATGCAGAGATCCAATTTCCATTTTTAATCGCACAGCTCACATCATCCGCCATGGTGATTTCGATACTGACTAATCACAGTGTCTTTTTCTTCAGCAAATTCTCCTGGGCCGCTTGCTGCATCCAGTGTGAAAAGGCCCTTAATCAATGAGGATTCTCCATGAACATATCTCAACATTGAAATTTTGAATTCTTTTATTTTATTCTCTATTTTCGGCGCATTTCTAACTTGAGCACAGTGTTTGATGCCACAATATGCATGCAATATATAGGGCTGGTAACCTAATGTGATTTCTGTCATCAATGCAATCTGTTTATGTTTTAGGAATCTCCTCGACAATTGACTACTAACAGTTACATTATGTTCGCGTTGAAAGGAACATGATATTAAAAAAAATCTAAACACTGTTCACCAAAAAAACCCAATATATTTGCACTGGTTAACGCTTGATCAGTTCCAAAACCAAAACTCTATTTAAATGACATTTTTATTTTCATTCTTTGTCTGGCACATTGAGTTCATTGACTTATTCCTTAAACACACAAAATTCTGAGATCGAAATACTTTATCTCGCAGATTTTGAAAGCATTGCGTGTGACTTGCCTGGGAAGAATCTACCACAACTGATCAGACAGCTTGGAAACATTCAGTTCTTTGATCTGATTGAGAAGGTGAGGAAATTGAGCACTTTGTAGAAGTTTTTCATTTACTTCAATTTGATTGAATTTTGATTTTGTTGGCTATAATCTCTTCATCCATATTGTAATTTTGATCAAATGTTGATGGGTGTTATATATAAAAAACTACAACAAGCATTGATTGTTCTGGATGACACTTTCTTGGTGAAGCACATATACTTATGCTGAATGGTCAAGTCCTGTGAGTATCTGTGCTTCACCAAGAAGATGTCATCTTGAAAATAATTGACTACAAATGTTACCCACTTTTTAATTTGCTAAATGCAAATTAAAATTTCGAGTATGGGTAGTTGCAAAATTAGATATTTCAGATTATCAATTTTTTTGAATTTCATCAAGTTTGTTGAATGTTACACTTTGATTATTGATGATATTTATACTGTGATCATCCTATCATCGGGGATTTCTCTTTGTACATTTGGAAACAACTTATCCACCCAAGGGCATTGCTGGGGGGGGGGGGCATTGGGGCGTCTCGATGCTCAACTGCATCTTATTAAGGCTGTCGCTTCGCGCACAGCCTTATTGGATCAGCTTGATCTCATGGGGGCCAAAATCGCTTTGTCCGCAAGATTGCGAAAAAACAAAGCAGTGTTGGGACTTACGTTCACAGTGCCAAATGTGGACAAGACATTGAACTGGAAATTCGTTATAATTTCATGGTGATTGGAACTAAAGAAAGTGCGTTTTTCTTCATCGAAATACACTCTGTTGACGCTGATTGTGAGGGTAATGGCGGCCAAATCTCGGATCAACGAGATATGGCGGTAGTTCGATAAAATCGAAATCAACCATCTCCCATGATACTTAGCGCAGTAATCAAGGGCAAGCATTCAGTGTAGATACTCATCATTGGCGGAGGTAGCGTGGGGATTCCCAGGAATGCCCTTTTTTATCCAATCGTAACTGACGTTATTTGCTATCATGCCGGAGTTCTAAAAATGGCGGCGGAAGTCCAGCTCGATAATTGTTATTACTTTTGGCGTTTATGGAAATAAAATGAGCTATACAGAGGAAATAAATGACCAGGGAGGTTGACAAATATTTATTTAATCCAGAGGCCTACAAGGGCAAAACGGTGAGTCACTTCACTTATTGAAGCAGGAACCATGCAATGTAATCTAGGTCGGGCGGCCAAAACTTTCGGTTCGTTGTCAACATAAAAAAATCAGTAACAAAATCAAATGTTACTATAGAGTTTAGGTCCAGCCAGTTGAACAATGAATTGAGGGATCTTTATCTACATTCAAAGAAGTAATAATTTTAGTTTTTATAGATCGATATTATAAACAAAAACAAGTAAATAGACTTGCCAAGTCGTCCCATATAAACAGTCAACTGGTCCAAAGCCAACTCGTCCCGTAATGCAGACCGTCTTGAACAATGAATTCAAAAATGTCCGATGTTGTGGAGCACAGACCTGCATTTTACAGAAATAAATTTTGCATTCGTTGCTATGCTTTGTCCCAATGTCAGAGTTCGTAAATTCTTAAACTTTCAGTGCAACACTGACTGTGCTGGGTGAAAATTATAGTGGACATGCACATTTCATCTTTATCGATTTTGATTGATCCAGGAAGTTGTTTCTGCACATGAGGAAGATGAAGAAAGCATCAACTATATTTAAGTACAGGGGTTTTTGTTAAGCTGTGATTTCGTGCACTGACAAGGTCATGATAAGAATAGGCCTCGGCTCCTCGGACAGAAACGACTACCTGGAGCATTCCTGGGGTTCTTCCCAGCCTCACTCGATTTGAAGAAAACAACAGATAGCCCTACAGGCACATCATATTTAGATCTGTATCTCTTTTAAAATGAAGTGGGGTTACTCTCTCGTTGACTTTGACAAGAGAGATGATTACAATTTCGACATTGTAAACTATCCCTTTCTGGACAGTAATATTCCAGTGGGACCTGCATATGGCGTATACATATCTCGCTTAGTAGCATTTGCTAGATCCTGTGTTAAATGTGACGATTTTAATCAATGTCACAAAACATTGTTGCAGAAACTTATAAAATACGAATGTAGCGTGCAAGATCTATGGCGCTACGTTTCATAACTTGTGTCTAATTCCGCTTAACCCGGGGCTAGGGGCCGTATGAACCCATGTACTTCAAGATCCTCATGGTACTCATATGAACAGTCACAATCATCTCTTTTAACCTTTTCAACCTTGCAGTTGCAATTTCAGACTGTCCTACTTGATCTCATCTGGAGTGTTGTCGTGCAAAAAGTTGCGAAACTAATAAATTCTTTCATGCAGTGTGAAATAGCAAGATCATCTCGAGCTGATCGTATATATACATCTGTCGGAACAAAATTACATGTACAACACTTCTTTGCATTTTCAGAACTATATACGCCCACAGACCAAAGTTAAAAAAACTCACAACATTAAAATACACGAATAACGGCAGCCTTTCGAAGTCCACGAGTTCTAGTTTTCCTATGTTGGACAGTGCAGTACTAGACTCCCTAATGAGTAAGCATAGGAAATGACTCCGCAAGAAATCTTGGTGGTGCCCATGCCACCCGTCATTCCTTCACATGCCGCGTGAACTCTGCTCTTGTCACCTGTAGTTGTGCTTTCAGCCAAATGACCCTCCAGCTACAGACCGCCTCACAGTGGATACTTCAAATTGATGCTCATTAAATGAAGCGAAATGCATCGACAGTAAAATCTGCATATGCACATCACTACGTTGCACTTTCAAATGTGATTAGTCAACCTGATTGGCTCGATCAATTACATGTTTCACAACATTGCAACATATACAGCTGAAAATATGGCTACGAACCACCAAAGCAGTATGATTTAGGCGCAAATCTTCAGAATGATTATCTTCTCTGGATATGAATCTGGTTGTCATGGATACCTGACTTACCTGATGTAGCGTTGAACTTTTGTTTCATATAGAAGCTCAACTCAGAATTTTTGTATCCATTTATACTGGAATGCATTTTTCAATGTTTGTGTGTGTTTTTAACTTTTTTTTTTGATTTTTTTTTTTTGCAGTATATAACTATGTACACTCAGGGCAGTGAGCCTGAACCATTCGACTGTGGGGAACTGGGACAACTAATCATGGACATGTCTGTGTCTAACACCAGCCTTGCCATGATGCTGAACCCCAAGTACAACAATACTGCTCAGTGTCTTTACGACATGCTTTATCAAGATGCCCAGGCCATCACGGATCTTGACTCGTAAGTTCACTTTTTATATCCTCGTTCTACATGTCATATTCTCATGGCCTCAGATTGTATACCTCGTTCTGTCATTCTACCCCTAAGCTTGATTGCATTGAGGTTAAAAACTTGGTGCCCGGCTTTTATATGCTGGCTCTTGGCCAATCCGCATCGTCTATTACTAAGCAGAACAGATAGGGCTCTGGACATCAGAGCTAAACAAGGTATGTTCTTTTCCATTAGGTATAAGCATCTAACTTGTTCATTCTCCTGTAAGATATGTTGTATCCATTTTTCGTTTCTCTGGTATACACATGAGTAATATGACTAACGTCACAGGACCTACGAAGCAGGGTTTGATATGATTTAAGTGTGTACCTTGACCCAAGACTGACCATTTCCATGGTTGTAGGAGGCTTAAAATCAATCTAATGGACTGAACTTTTATTATTTATCGAAGAAATAATTGATTATTTCCTGTGTACAGCAGATTAAATTTTCACACTCTCATCGTGCTTCTTGACGAAATCCATGCAGGACATCATTTTAGCATGGTTTTGCGCAGAATGTTGTCTTCCGGTTTTGCGGGTTTCCAGTTTCGCGGTAGTTGACCAGTGTCCTCCAAAAATGCCTGGATTAGTCCCTAAATTACATCAAAAGTAGGTCAGCTCAGAACTTGCTGGTAACAGTCCCCTAATGCACGTTCATGCCAAAAATCAAGGTTCTAATGTCAACGGTTCTCCTTATTTTGCCGGCGAAAGGTTTCGGATGGACTGACTGACTCACAACCAGACAATTTGCAAATGAGAGCCTACTTCGTAGGAATATAAATGCTTCTTGAGTAAAAATAAATTGACAAAGACTGAATGGTCCTTAATGCCCAATGTAGTCAGAGGTCATTGTATTGACAGTTTAGGAAGTTACAAAGTCTGACAATGGGAGAATTAGCAGAATGATCAGGGATATTCTAGGTGGTTACTGCCTCAAAACTTTTATGGTTTCAAACCCTAATTCATTTCGCAGTGGGTAGCTGGGGTGTTGATCAATAGAAAAATAATAAGAAGAGTGATGGTCTTCGATCTAGATTTTGCTGTACATACTCACGAATATCATCCTGTCAGGTGTTTTTTTGTCAAAATAATGAAAATTTCTGTGCAACATGGCAAGGAAGTCAAGAGCATATGGATATATTCATAGGTATTGTTTATTTATATAAAGAAACTCTGTTGGATGTTAGAAATACCGAAAAGTAGAATGTAAATACATGAATTTCATATTAATTTTACTCGTTAGTGAACTGTATGATGTTGGAAATTGCATGTTCAGACCATGAAACCATCCTCAAAATTCCCTCACCATGTGTCCTTATTAATCGAATAAAATGTGAGTCTCCGATCTACTTTTGTATATAAAAGATTTTAAAAAGATTATCAACATAATTTTCTAAGATTTGCGACGTCTTTACCTCCCCTGATCAGAATGACCGCGGAAGAGTCATTACAGGGGATATAGCCCTGTGTAACTATTTTTTATCCCAGCTAGCTGGGAGATGTGGAATCGCTGTATGAGAGCGTGACACAAATTCTTGTCTTTTTCAGGCTATTCCAACTAATGAGTGATGTACTATTGGCCCTGGATGATAAGAATGTGCAGAAACTATCGAGTGTGCTCGGGGGCTTGTCTGATGAGTTCAAGCCTGTTCTACCAGCCATCCAACTGTTCATAAGAGCGGCCCTGGGACAACAGCAAGGTACAGGGTTCATATGCCTCCTGGAAATTCCTGGAATTTGAATTCCACCCTGGAAAGTGCTTAAAAGTGCAGATCTTGGATGCGACCGATAGATAATACCTCACAAACGTTATCTCGAACTGTGCAAATTCAAGTCTGAAAAATCACAAATTTTCTAGCAAGTATCTTGTACTCAACCGCTCCCCTTGCCAAGGTCAGTTTTGCTTCCTATTTCACTGCAGCAGACCATTCGATCCCCACCTTCCTCTGAAAAAACCCCATCTGATGTCTAACAATCCGAGGAAATGTAGTCAGTATCTACAGTGTTCATAAGGGACCATAATGGTACTGTTGAGGAGAGGATATTTTGTACGTTTCCCTCTTGTGAATGCACCGTTTACCGGTTCTTCTTACGAATGTGTAACGTCCAGCAAGGCAAATGACTATACCTGTTACTTGTACATTTTTCAGTTCTGACGACTCTGGCCGACATCACAACCAATCAAACGGATGTTGCAGATTATCTCGTTAAGGTGCTGCAGCTGACCCCAGATTTTGTGAATGCCTTGTTCCAATCAACCCTAAGTCTGGACATTGTAAGTGGGATCTGTATCAG
Source organism: Hanleya hanleyi (assembly GCA_036873755.1). Lineage (NCBI taxonomy): Eukaryota > Metazoa > Mollusca > Polyplacophora > Lepidopleurida > Hanleyidae > Hanleya > Hanleya hanleyi. Next base: position 108,894 of record JAVTVY010040300.1, read on the forward strand.
AGTTGGGGGTGTGGCATCTGTGTCAGAGTTGAGGACTGGGGAATCTGTGTCAGAGTTGGAGACTGGGGAATCTGTGTCAGAGTTGCAGACTGGGGAATCTGTGTCAGAGTTGGGGACTGGTGAATCTGTGTCCGAGTGTGGGACTGGGGAATCTGTGTCGAAGTTGGGGACTGGGGAGTCTTGTGTCAGAGTTGGGGACTGGGGAATCTGTGTCGAAGTTGGGGACTGGGGAATCTGTGTCAGAGTTGAAGACTGGGGAATCTGTGTCAGAGTTGGGGACTGGTGAATCTGTGTCCGAGTGTGGGACTGGGGAATCTGTGTCGAAGTTGGGGACTGGGGAGTCTTGTGTCAGAGTTGGGGACTGGGGAATCTGTGTCGAAGTTGGGGACTGGGGAATCTGTGTCAGAGTTAGGGACTGGGGAATCTGTGTCAGAGTTGGGGACTGGCAAATCTGTGTCAGAGTTGGGGACTGGGGATTCTGTGCCAGAGTTGGGGACTGGGGAATCTGTGTCAGAGTTGGAGACTGGGGAATCTGTGTCAGAGTTGGGGACTGGGGAATCTGTGCCAGAGTTGGGGACTGGGGAATCTGTGTCAGAGTTGGAGACTGGGGAATCTGTGTCTACTCCCACAAAACAAAATCCAGGAGAGTTATCGACAGCTCTCGCAGATATCACAAGAGTCTCCCCTCCACCAGAAGAGGATAACATTATGAAATATCTTCCTTTTCTCAGTTCTCCGAGGCAACTGAACTTTGCTTTATACATGGAAATCAGAAGTTTATTTTTAAGTGGGAATTACCCAAACTAACATGTTAGGCTTACTCATACCAATAGACTGCCAAGTATCTGACAGAATAGTGCAGTCTAAATTTCTCTAATTAAATCGATTTCTCCAGCAGATAGCCGATTTTGCTTTTAATGCCTGTTAATAAATTAGGTAAAGAGGTGTGACGAACATTAATTCGATAAAAGTAATCGTAAATTTAATTCCTGTTAACACAAACTTAATTGTTGATCTGAAAGACATTTTGTGGAATTTAAATTTCTTGCTACTGTAACAGCTTTTATAGAATCAAATGGCTATATAACATAGAAAAAACAGGGCCCACTTACCGAAATGTTTATCAACTGTAAATGACACAGAGGGTGATGTTCGCATATTAACAGCCCAAGATAAATTGAAACTCTGAATCCATTGGACACTGAGTCATACGGAGATGGCCGAATGCAGTCTGCATTAATTATCAGATCCTGTGGACCAGGCCATGGGTTGACAGTTAGATCATTGTTATTCAAATCATTCATTCAACCACTTAAAGATACAGACTTGCCTCTTCGAGCTGTTTAGTGTACGACACATACGCTGCCAGAAACAGAGCCACTGTAATTTAACTTTAGGGTTTGTAAAAGTTTCAGAAAAAATAAACCCCAAAGACTAAAACAACTGGACAAACCATTTTTATCAACGATCGGGCCCATTTTTCACTTTTGTGAAATTTAATTTCTATTATCAGCAAGACAGTTTAAGGAAAGTAGACTGCTATTCTGTGAAATCGACGGTATGGTCTTGTATAGCGTGTCCGGGGGATGTGGAATTACCTATTTTTTGTGTGTGTATGACTGTATGTAAAATTGTCAGCATAGTACAACATTTCAGCCTGAATGTAATTTTTTTTTTTTTTTTTTAGGTACATTTATTCAATGGTTCAGCAGACTCCATTGGTGAGATATTTTGTGACGCCAGCAAACTGGGTCAGTACATCACTCTCCCCGCTGGTTTTAATCTGAGCCTGGCCACCGTCAGCAAAAACCTGTGTGGACCCAACCTCACTGAGGCCATCAACTACGTCCAGACGGCCATAGATTTGGGACAGATCGCACTTCAGGTGAGCCCGCTAATCTTTATCATTCTATCTCTTATTTGTTGATATTTTATTCGAGTGGACAAGTAAAAGATGTGCTCACTTGTCACCTGAGACAAGTAATATTTTTCTAACATTTCGACCACTGTACCATGACAGTTTAACCCTTGGTATTTGTATATGATGTGGGGCTATCTCATTCTACCATCTGAAAATTGTCCGGTACGTAGTCAGTGAGTGAGTCCATCTGAATCCTTTCGACGGCAAAATAAGGAGAACCGTTGACATTTAACCTTGACTTTTATGGATGAAGGTGCATTAGGGGACTGTTACCAGCAAGTTCTGAGCTGACCTACTTTTGATGAAAATTTCTGGTGATTTTTGATGAAAATCACTGGTGATTCTGACTTCCCATCTTAATATAGGCAGGATTTCAACTTGGGGCGAGGTATTTCCAAAAGTTCAGTGCGCGTCGAAGTCCTAATGCCTACCCTACTTCGTAGGTCCTGTGACGTTAGTCACACTGCCATGTCAGAAATTTTAGATGCTTATTTTCAGGCCTGAAGTAAGATCTTGGAGGTGGGTGAGATTGTTGTGGGAGACTGGGGGAGGGGGGATTTCCTCCATGTTCATTTATGTTGAGAATTGTCTCTTCGGAAATGTCATTTTGTTTTTGGCACATATATTCCAGTGTGCCAGTAATTACATCAAAGTAAGACACTTTTTCCGGTTGTTATGCCCAGTTCTTGCTACATTAAAAAATTGTTCTCTTGATTGAAAATGGAATTTTAACATTTGGTCATATGGAATAAAAATACCAAGAAAATGTAAGAAATGTTAAGATTTTACTTTTTCCAAGGTAACAGTTTCTCCCATCTAGTGTATGTGCATTTTTGTGTCCCCATCTGCCTGCATGGTCTATGGTTCCTCAGTTGAAGATGTAGCAGATATTCGGGCATGCATGTGGTATACACTTGCATTATTCATTCGAGGACGTAAAAGTTGTGTACGTATATAAAGCATAAAAATTATATGGGTCAAGCATAGAGCACTAAAAGGGTAGACATTGTCCGTGTGTAAATTCTTGAAATACCGCGACGCATAACATGTTTCCCCCCGCTGTTCAAAATTAGATTTAAGCATAGAGATATAGCATAGATGTTAGATCTTTAGATCACCTGTCCTGTCGGGCAGGTGGGTGTGCAAATTTACTTGTCAAGGTTTACTTCTACTTGCCCAACTTTGACAGCGAAAATTGTTTGGCCGCCAATTTGCGACTGGCCGCAGAGCGAATAAGTTCCTCCGTGATTGGCCGATAGGCCCCAGCGAGACCAACGTCAGCCAATGAGCGAATGTCTAATGACCGAGTCGGGAGAAAAACCATGTGCAGGATCATCACGGCAACTATACGGGAATGGATGCACTCACGCTAAGAAAAAACAAACAAAATATACATAAAAGTCTCTCGTCACCGTAAATGTTCTGCCATGCTGTAAAAACTTGATTATCTTTAATAGTCGTGACATGCACAGCTGGCGAATTTATTCAGCCAAATCGACCTGTCCCGTCGGGCATGTCAGCTTAGAAACTACCTGCCCCAGTGCTACATTCACCTATCTCGGGCAGTCTTTAATGTCGAACCCTGATGTACTTTATACACTTAAGTGGTCATAATGAGGCATTATGAAGCTTAGAAAATCGTGCTGTAAAATTTTACATTCAAATGCATAATTTATGTACTTTAAAGGCATGGCTTAGATATCGCTGGGCATGCCTGGTGGCTGTCCACCAAAAGCATGATTGAAGCATGGCTCGGGTGAAAATGATTGGCTGTAGCCAGTGGGCATGTACATGTATGTGGTTTAGATAGGCATACCATAGGCATGACCAGTGCTGAGGCATGTTCATGCATCTGGGTATGAAATATATGTGTTTGCCACAATTTTATATGACTTATTCAATTTTTTGAGAAAATTATTTTGTTAAAAAAGTATACAGATACAGTCCAAGAGAATGGTTAAAGATGTAATCAGCCTCAAAGTCAACGGGTTTTGTAAATTTGCCTCTGTATGTTTTTCAGCGGCGAAGTTTGCTAAAGCATCATAGGTATTATATTTGAAGATGGAAGGATCACCATATACAACGAATGCAAGAATATCTTTGAATCTCTGCCTGCTTCCACAGGCTTTCTATTTCGCCATTGAACATGTGGTGTACGCGGAGAGATAAATGATGTCACTGTGTGACGTTTGAGTGATGTTGCAATGCTCACAAATGTGAACAGCTGCAGCCATTGCATAACATGATAGCTCGTGCCTGAGGTTTGGTGAAGTGGCAGAGCATATGTAGACAGAATGCACCACACGTGTATACGCTTGTTGAAAAGGCCATCAAATTCAAAGACCAATTCCTTCTATTTTCTCGTGTATGGCAGAAAACAGTTTAGCTTTGTGTTGTCAAAAGTGTTTTATTTTGTACCTTTGATAACATATGTCACTTTCGCGGAGTTTGAGAGACGTCCAACCTAGATTTGAGGCTGATTACATCTCTAAGAATTCCAAATCACATTGTTTCGCAAGTGCAAAATGCCCTTTATACACATCTATATTGTTCTGTCAATTAGACTAAGTTTGAGCAGTTAATTTTCATTTACTGGTTCACGATACTTAGAAAAAAAAATGCTAATAGCGTATGCCTAAGATATATAAATGGATGGAAGTGGCACAGAGATTTATTTATCAAACTTTATCATATCTCGTCTTGTAATACTGGTGTACAGTTAGGCTGATTAGATTAGCTTCACAGCCACAACTGCATCATTTTTTCAGTGCGCTTTCAATCACCTACAACAGAAAAATGTTAAAAAAAATGTAAAAAAAACAAGAAACATTTTTTGTTACACATTTCTTCCTAAAAATTTGACCAAAATTATGTTCTTGAACATTCAAGTTTAGTCAAAAAGTTCTCTGATGTCATGTTTTATTCGCAATATTGTTGAAGGTAGACTATTCAAATAACTCAAGGAACAATGTTGGTTTCATGCAAAGTGTATTAAACTACTGCATTGGTTTGCCAGAAAAGATGGATATATTTTGTCTCTGCCAATGCAAATTAAAGTAAAATTATTAAAAATGTGAAGAAGAAAAAACCTTTCCCTCCCTCGTCATGGTTTTTTCCTGTGAATTTATAAATTCTTTTTATTCAGCTTAACTATGGAAGATAACCCAATCAAAACGGCTGCATGCAAGGGAGGCAAATCTTGCAGTATGCACTTTCTGAAAAAAATCATTAATTATATAATCTGTTTTGTTATGCAGCTATCGACGGTCCGATCAGGTAACCTGGACGCGGCCTGGTTCCGCGGCCTTGCCGTACATGTTTCAGACCTGATGAGCAAAGTTGAGGGGCTCTCTAAGCTCATGGATATTAACCTGGGTGATGTGGACTTTGAGAAAGTGCTCCCAGAACTGCAGAAGTTCCTGAAGGATAACGGGCCTGAAGCTGTGGTAGAAAGGTATGTTATATACTTCCATTCCATGATTTATGCAGTGAAGACCAACACATATATGTACTGCATATGAAACATTTATTAAAGCATAAAACACAGGGGTACATACAAAACGTCCAGGGGACAAAACACCCATAGTCGAAACACCCACAGACAAAACACTCACGGAAAAAAACCCCAAAACAGGAAAATCTGACAAATCACCCACTTTATATGGAAATAGCCATTTCAGACAGAATTTCTAATAAAATTTATAAATTTTGAATATAATAATTGATAATTTCTTTGATAGGCATTTAGAAGTTGGCGTATATAACACAATGTTATTCTATGGATAACAACTTCTTTATTGCTGTGGAGCTGACGTTTCGTTGGAGATACTTCCAACTTTTTCAAAGCTTTGAAAAAGTTGGAAGTATCTCCAACGAAACGTCAGCTCCACAGCAATAAAGAAGTTGTTATCCATAGAATAGCATTGTGTAATAATTTATAAAAAATCTATTATCTGTGATCATGGAATTGTTCTTGTCATTTTCTTTGTGTATTCATATTATATTGTTCTATGTAAGCATCTTCGGACACTGCAAAGTAGACGATATTGATTGGTGTACACCTAAACAATTATTACTGAACAATCAATGGACTCGTAATCTTCACGTAACTGTGGATCTGTTGTGACACATTCGTTTGGTGTAAATGGTTAATGTCGCTCTCAATAACAGTTGGAATGAGGGGGCAGAACCCTGTAGCTCCTTTCTTACTCTAAAGATAAAGATCATCGTAAATGTTCAGGGCCCAATGTGATCAGGATGTCTCCTGGCTGCAGGGGCTGGCACCCCACCACCTAGTCCAAACCTACTGAATAGTAATAGGGCGGATGAGAGAATGCATGGCTATATTGTCAAAGAGTAACTCGTCAGTAATTGATTTGGGGGGGGGGGAAAGAAAAAAGGTTGTCCGAAGATGGGAATCTACCACTTAGCTACTGAAGGTGGTTGTGATGGGTTGGTGGAAAATTGAAATAAAGTTTGCAAGGTCTTATATCATGTCTGAACACTTCGAGGAGCGTGGGCAGAAATAAAGGTGGGTGGCCGATAGGCCCCCAGAGCTGGCTTCCAGTAGGTGTAGCTAAGAGTTTGCTTATTGGTCATCTTCCATTAACGACTATACATACAGACCAGTCCACCAGCTGGCCAATCCCATTGTCGGTACGTTTTAATATCATTTTTTTTATTTGCAGTCTTGAGCGGATAATCGATGATTTTAGTGTCCTGTCGAACAGCACTGTGACAAGGGTCGTGATTGATGTGCTGAGAAAAGTGGCCCGAGGCTTGTTGGGACTGGATATCATTAAGAGCCTCATCATTCCTGATAGTGAGTACCGGGAATTTTTTCAGAAAATTGAAAGATCCTACATAATGACCCCCACACCCCATACTATGCCAAGTTGTTGTAAGACAGTATATTTGACATTTGATATCAGTTTAATGTTTTGGATGTTTTGGGGAATGGCCGAAGTTTAAAAAGAACAAATATCACTTCTGCTTGGAAATAGTGAAGGCCATGATCTGTTGACCAATGACGTCTGAGTCGGATTACGATCGATTGAAGCGAATGTTCTAGGAAACATTTCCATTGTAATGCCAACAATGTCACAAAACTACAATGCAAACCAGAATATTTCACGGAATCCAGCCATCAGGCTAAACGAAACCAGGCATCGATCTGTATATGCTCGTTTGCAGCATTGATAATGCTGAACAGGATGGTATTATAGATATAAGCTATTAAGAAGGCAAGAAGAATTATGATGTAGCAGAACAAAGACGGTCTATCGTATTATGAAATGAGACCGGGGCTATTGCTATAAAACCATTGAAGACCACCTTGGGTTGAGAACTCTCCTTGGGTTTGAAGTTGTCCAGCGTCACTCCAAACAACATGGCGAACGTCGATGGATTATTAACCTGAAAATTTCCCATTTCGAAACGGATCTAACTTATGATAAGTTCTACTGGATCTGGAGCAACCATCTTTGGCAGAAGAATTGATCAATGCAAGTTTGACATGAAAGTTTCAGAATACAGTCTCAGAATCTCCATGTCATGATAATTTGGACAAGCCATCGCAGATATATTTGATGGGAAATGCGGTACAGTCTCAATTTCAGGCGACTCATCCTCTCAGTAGACATGTACATGTGTATGTGTACTGCCGATGTGAAATACATGTACTTGCTTTTCCGTCAGTTGGGGACTTGTTGCTCAACCCAGAGGAGGTCCGACAGTACATGATTAAAGAGCTTGGATTTCCAGAAAAAGTCGCCGATGCCATCCTCAAATCTGAAATTTCAGTTTCTGTAAGTGAATCATTTTTGTTTTCCTGTAATGCATTTCTGTAAGTCATGGTATGATGGAAGGGATGGATTAACTAGTGAGGGGATGATTGAAAGGATGGATTAACTAGTCGGGGATGGTGGAAGGGCTGGATTAACTAGTTTCGGGAGGAGAGAAGGAGTGGATTAACTAGTCCGGGAATGAGGGAATGGGTGGATTAACTAATCGGGGATGGTAGAAGGGGTGGATTAACAAGACATGGGATGAGGGAAGGGGTGGATTAACTAGTTGTGGAAGGGGTAGATTTACTAGACACGGGATGGTGGAAGGGGTGGATTAACTAGATATGGGATGGTGGAAGAGGTAGATTAACTAGTCAGGGGATGAGGGAAGGGGTGGATTAAATAGACACACGGGATGAGGGAAGGGGTGGATTATAAACTAGTCAGCGGAGGAGGGAAAGGATGAGTTAACTAGTCAGGGTGAGGGAAGGGGTAGATTAACTGGTCAGGGGAGGAGGGATGGGGTAGATTAACTAGTTGGGGGTGAGAGAAGGGGTGGATTAACTAGTCGGATAATGATGGTCATCTTTACAAGCTGCTATAGCCAGCATATTGTCCATTTCATTTGATTAATTGTCCAACACGGCTTCTTTCCAAAATTTTACTTACTACAATTACATTAGCCTGGGTTGGAGTTTCCCTCACCTTTTTTGTCTGTATTATGTATTTGAATGCAATCACATATTACTCTGTCTGGGTTGTTCCGTGTTTCTGCTATATTTTAATACCTTGTTGCATCCGTTCGATCCATGTTTCCATGTTTAGTGCTACAATGCTGTATAAAAATGTCATTCTGTGCTCTGTTCTGTCTGAGTCTAAGAAATCCGTGCCTTAATTTGCTAGCTCTCAGATATGAACTGGATCTCTCAAGTTGGTTGTGTCTATCGCTTCGATCATGAGATGAAAAATAGTTCGTACTTCATTATTCATGTGCCAGGGCAATACCAGAATTGTTCTGTTCGATAAATTGAAGGTTCGGCAGAATGCCCAGGATATCGGCAACTTTGTGTGTGACCCGGCGGCCCTCGGTGAGCTGTTGCTTCTCGACAAAAAACAGGCCGCAGACTTGCATGTGACTATTGAAGATGTCAGTGTTGCACTCTGTAAAATGGACACGGACACGTTAGCCGAATTCACACGCACAGTCTTCCGTGGAATGGATATCAGGGATTTGCTCGAAAAGGTGAGAAATTTTATCAGTTGGTGTTATGAATGTATGCTACAATATATCATGTGATATTTCAGGATATGCCTTATTCGCTGTGATTTGATCCTTGATATTTTAACAGGATTTCGGGTTGTGATTTGATCCTTGATATCTTAGCAGGATTTTGGGATCAAAGAAATTCTGAGTATTGGGATTTGGAAATGGACAATATTTTCAACTGGGCTTTGTATTATCCATAAATTTTTGCGGGACACTGTGAAAGAGCCACCTCTAATTCATGATTCCATTAAATAATTCACATGTTTTTGAGTGCTGCACCTCAAAATGGTATATTCCATAGAACTAAAGAATCTCCCGAGTACCTTTTTCCTGGAACAACCCTCCGATAGCTTGACCGTGAGACAGAAATACTTGGCACAATACTTCATCTACCCCAGAAAATAGTTTACTTGGGATATAATCTTTTTGACTGTTATCATTTCAGTTCCTGACTTACACGGCTGATGGCTTAATCGCAGGCTCGGGAATGGATCTTGAAGACGCCAAAGCGATTTTTGAAGACCTGGCAGATGCACAAGACGATTTAGTTCAGGCATCCGATAAATTCGATGAGATCAGCAAAGAATTTGACTTGAAAAATTTGCTTCCCACACCTGAAGCCCTGAAAAGTGAGTTGAATCACAAATGATTGTGAATTGATCAATTTGTGAAGTAGCCACACTATGTTTGCTTTGTCCAAAGAGTTAGGCGATGGTTCCAGGTCAATCCAATTTTTTGTCTACTGCACTTGTTTCTGTGATTGTAGTAAAATAGGGATGTTTGGATGAAAGTGAATAGAATAGGGTGTATATGCCTCCTGGAATTTGAATTCCATTGTGGAAAGTGCTTTAGAATTTTCTCTGGAAACTCCTGGAAAAATCGTATTTTGCAGTTCCAACAATTGCCAATATCTCTTTTCTATCAACAGCATGTTAAATATCTTGTCAAAAGTTATGTAATTTGGCAGTAGAAATTTCCCGGAAAATGGTATTTTATTGACCTGAAAATCTCCTGGAATGGAAGAGAATGAAGCCTGATAGAAAAGGAATATATTAACTTTAAAGTTTAACAGTTGAGGAAGTAATTTGTGTAGATATACAAATCCAATATTATAAAAAAAATCTAGCCTAGTGACCCATTAATTTTATCCTTTATTTTGATCGTTGAACTTCTGTGCTTCGATCTTGTCAAAATGTAATAAAAATGATTTTTTTTTCTCCATTTTTTGTGGAATCTGTATTCTCTACATAACCAGACATTATTAGTTAAACGGTTTGTCAGTGACCCAAAACAGAAATATATGGGGTCAAATTTATATTGGGTGTGTCGTCAGCTGAGCCCAATATAAATTTTACGGTTACACGGTTTAAAGTTACACGGTTTTTTAGTGACCCAATAGAGAAATATATGGGGCCAATACAACTTATATTGGGCGAGGCGTCAGCCTTGCCCAATATAAATTTTACTGACCCCATGAATTTTTGTATTGGGACCCCATAAAATTTATATTGAGCGAGGCCAATATAATTTTACTGACCCCATATATTTCTGTATTGGGACCCCATAAATTGGGCGAGGCCAATATAAATTTTACTGACCCCATATATTTCTGTATTGGGTCACTGACAAACCGTGTAATGAATTTATCCCGCTGAAGACCATTTCTTAACGCGCTAATGTACATAGGAAACATTCTGCGAGAAAGAATTACTTGTGAACAACTTTGGCCCTATGTTTTTGCTCACGAAACAAAAAACTGCATGTGAAGTCACACATTTGCAATATACATTGGCGTAAATAATCACAGATTACGATGAAATACGAGCTGTTCTCAAGATGAATGCCATCTAATTTAGAACTACTGATGCTGAAGCTCACCTTTATTACAAATACTTGTTGTAACCTTCAAAATGAAGCCCGACGAGTGATCAACGCAAGACAGCTGATGCGAGTGCTTTGCGACAGGAGCTACTGTAAAGGGAGATAACCTAGTTACTCACCCCGAATTGCAATTGACGGCGGTGGATGGAAAAATATCGCGCGACCATGTGACCTTGATCAATCGTTTTCACTGGACAATTTTGTCTGAAGTAGGATAAATATCCATATGACCATCAAATGTTAATTATCATGATAACAGAACTTTCTTCATTGGTCAATTCAAGTATATTCATAAAGAAATCCAGTAATTTCATTGGGTTGTTCAGAAAACATCCAATCACCAACAGCGATTCCAACTGACCAGGACCACCTGCTGACACCTCCATCTGTGCTAAATAAATACAGATATATTGGTAGCGTCGAAATCTAACCCACTCGCACTTTTTAATGAAAAATATAGCCCGAAGAACTTGAAGGGAAAGTGTATTGTTAAGCCGAGATTGAAATGGAACACCTGACCAATTTAGATAATATCATTGTGCTGTTCTCAAATAAATTATGCGCCAGTGTGGTGAATTGTATAATTTTTCTCTTGCTGTATTCCATTAGGTAGCTCAAACTTGGCATCGATTAGTTCAATCCTTTGCGGGAAGGAAGTGTCCGTGGGGGACGAGTTTGGTCTGTCTGACACCTCGGGTGACAAAGCTGATTCAGAAAACGACTTTTCTCCATCACAATGGGATGAGATTAATTCATATACAAGTGAGTGGAGTTTTTTTTTTTATAACTTCAAAGAATATGTTTTTATTGATATGTGAAACTTCTTTACTGAAAAGTTGCCAGATTCTCCAGAATGTGTCATTTTGCATGGAAATTCTGGAATTTTTTTAGGCAAGGGGCATGCTCCCAGACTACTACACATCATTTGCTGAGCAGCGAGTCCTGCTTTGAACAACATCTAGTTTCTGAAGTCTAAATATATGAGATTATATCATTGTCTTACATTACTATATTTTTTTTCTCTAAATTTTCCATGACTGAAAACTCTCCGAAATTCTTCTAGAAAACTTTTTACCAAACTTCGGAATAAACTATTCTCAAACATCTACACTATAACAACTGAAGATACCAGAATGGACCATTTTACATCTCGAGTTCCAAAAATCTGTGGGGAGCATCCACGTGTACCCTAGCACAGGGTTTTGTGCCCTCATCACTTTCACATGGTATAAAAGAAAAAAACAAATGACATGTGGACTCTTTGTGTACTAACTTCAAGCCCATTTTGAAGCACCAGGTTATCTCTCTGAAGTTGGTTAGTTAGGATGTTCCGCAGGGCTAGTTGGGACATTCCCCAGGGCTAGTTAGGACATTACCAGGGCTAGTTAGGACATTCACCAAGGCTAGTTAGGACAACCCCGAGGGATAGTTAGGACATTCCCCAGGGTTTGTTAGAACAATCCCCAGGGCTAGTTAGGACATTCCCCAGGGCTAGTTAGAACAATCCCCAAGGCTAGTTAGGACATTCCCCAGGGCTAGTTAGGACAATCCCCAGGGCTAGTTAGGACATTTCCCAGGTTTAGTTAGGACAATCCCCAGGGCTAGTTAGGACAATCCCCAGGGCTAGTTAGGACATTTCACAGGTTTAGTTAGGACAATCCCCAGGGCTAGTTAGGACATTCCCCAGGGCTAGTTAGGACAATCCCCAGGGCTAGTTAGACATTCCCCAGGGCTAGTTAGGACAATCCTCAGGGCTAGTTAGGACAATCCCCAGGGCTAGTTAGGACATTTCCCAGGTTTAGTTAGGACAATCCCCAGGGCTAGTTAGGACATTTCCCAGGTTTAGTTAGGACATTCCCCAGGGGCTCTCTTCGGGTACTCCTCCACCAACCAAACTGGCTGTCACCATATGAGTGTAATAACCTTGAGTGTGACATCAACCCAAATCCCCCACCCCCTCCAGTTTTGAAATAGAATACCTGTGCGAATTACCCAGATTGCATTATCCAGCTTCCAACGTGGGAGTTAATTGGAAAAATCGAAAAAAAAAGTCACCCTGTTGGAACAATCCCCTGCATGCATTAAGCAGATATAACTGGTTACCATGATCTGTTTTCAGACCCATACTGTCAGGATGTATTGAAGACCATGTTCCGTGCTGGAGGCGGCTCCATTATTTGGGCTTACATGAAACCCCTCCTGGTTGGCAAAATTCTGTACACGCCAAATACACCCTATGTTCGACAGATCATCGAAAAGGTTTGTGGAACATATCTTGCTTCAATTGTTACCTGCCATGTAGAATTCCCAGGTGTGAATAAACAGTTTCAGTTCCCAGTGGCAGCTTTACACCTCCATCTCTCACTCTAAATAAATGCCTTGTTGCCTTGCTTTATTTCTTAAATTTTACTGACGATGAGGTTGACTTAAATTCACACACTCACTCACTCATTCAACTGTTAGCTAATATCAAATATATGAAACCATGTCGCTTACCAGTACCTTATGACCATTACTGGAACTCCGAATCCACCCAGAACTCTCAATCCACCCCTGATCCACCCAGAAACTTTCAATCCACCCTCAATCCACCCAGAACTCTTAATCCACCCAAAACTCTCAATCCACCCAGAAATCACATTCCACCCAGAATGAGATTATGTGGAACATGAGGAATAGTAACTCCAGTCAGAATTTTCCTACAAAATTTTGAATAGAAGTTTGAAGACTTTATGCAATAATGGTACTGAAATGTAATTTAAATCAGTTTATTTTGGATATGCAAGAGTGTTGCCATTTTAGGAATTAAGTTTATTCCACAAACAATTCAATTTTGTTCATGTATCGCTCAATCAGTGGTAAGTTGTTTTAATAATACTTTCATCTTCTTCAGTCTAATGGGACCTTTGAGATGTTGGCAGAAGTCCACAACATAGCTGAGGACTGGGCAGCCAGCGCAGATGACCTTAGGGACTTTGTGGCCAGTTCTGCTCAGTATGACGATATCAAGGTATATGTCCATTGCATATTTTTGATATTAATTGAATTTCTACAAGTTCAAGGGGAATAAGTAGAATTAAATATATGATAAATCCTAATAAAATACAACAGCTGAATCAAATTCATTAGAACAGGAAGTTGACAAAATGGTCCAAAATCATGCATGCTGATGATAATCCATTATTTCTGTGATAATTTAAGGATTTTACTGTAATCAAAAGTGGTAACATTTTGTCCACTAAATCTGGAGTAATTGCATCTGAGTAGGGTGATTGACTTATTAGTGAATTTATATTGAGGTGATATATTTCTGATTTTTTTTATTTGAATATATACAGAGGTTATAGGCTACTTATATTGTATCAAAACTGAGCTAATCGTGCTTTCCACACCTCAGATCATTCTTTGATAATCACTACAGATTTCGGTATAAATAGGTTTCGGCTGTCTATGAGAGAATTACAGATTTATGGAGAAATGAGTTGTATTAGTTTGGCCTTGAAGTGTGAATTCATTGACCACCAAGTTGAATTCATACATGAAATGATGAGGTTTCTGGCCGTTTAAAACTCACGAACAATTTTATTTTATCCTTGTACAGAGCCTTTTGTCCAGTCGAGTGGTCAGCGATATTGTGAAGCGCTCTTTCGGCGTATCGGGTATTTCTATATCCAACAGTTTGAGCAAGCTGGACTCGCTGACCGTGGAGCAAATAGATCAGCTCAAGTCCGTCGCAGGCTTGCTGGCTAACTACAGTACCTGTCTGGAGGTTGACCGATGGCAGGGCTATGACACGGTCAACGAACTCTTTGTACAAGTGGAGAAATTTCAACAAAAGAGAGGACTGTTGGCTGGTAAGAAACAATGGAGTCAAATCAAGATAGTACTTTCCCAGAAGTTCCTCCCAAAGAGACATACAGAGGAGATGCAGGACAGTTACAAGCGTCTAGTCGGTCATTCATAATTCAGCCGTTGTCCATTAAAGAATATCCGCGTCCATAATCCAAAGACCTATTCGATATTCCATATAACAGTATTAGCACCAAATTAAAAAAAAACAGCGGACAAATGTATCTGACACTAAGCAGTTTTGGAATGAAACTTCGACTCCACAAATTGTTCGGCTTTCCCAGTCACGATTACCCATCGTTTTATCACCTTAATAATTTAAGGCCTCATTCTGTTGCTAAGAACGATTGTCCGTGAGCTGTAAACAGTACTCCGGCTCTGTTTTCCTGACTAACTCATCTCCCCTCGAAAGTTGGAGAACATAGTTATCCCCCCTCCTTTGCTAGCATTTGGCTGATGGAGCACTCAATTCAAATAAATTTACATTTTGGAGTTAACAAACATGTATATAAATGCTTTAATGTATTCTGTGCTTACTTTGACAGCTGTCCAGTTCCTTGAACCTGAAGGTCCTGTGACGAGCCGGAAAAAACGACAGACCAACTCTGAGATACCCAAAAATATTGTATATAAGATCCGAATGGATATTGACAACACGCCCATTACCACCTTCCTCAAAGATCGGTATGTTTGTTTGTAAATTCACCCTGATTTTTCTTCAGTTTTAATGATTGCCAAATTTATCCTTTCCTTTGGTCAGTGTGGTCACAACAGAAAGAGCTCTTGTCAACCAAAGAGCACAAAATGCAAAAGCCAATCATGAACACGTCCATTTATTGTTTGGTAAATCTAATCATGAACACTTCTGTATATTGTACGGTAAGTCTAATCATAAATGTTTCCGTATATTGTACGGTAAATCATGAACACTTCTGTATATTGTATGGTAAATCTAATCATGAACACTTATTGTACCGTAAAGCTAATCGTGAACACTTTCGTATATTGTACGGTAAATCTAATCATGAACCCTTCCGTATATTGTACGGTAAATCTAATTCTGAACACTTCTTTTTATTGTATTGTAAATTTAATCATGAACACTTCCATATATTGTATGGTGAATCTAAACCTGAACATTTCCATATATTGTAAAGAAAATCTAATCATGAACACTTCCATATATTGTAAGTTAAATCTAATCATGAACACTTATGTATTTTGTAAGGTAAATCTAATCACGAACACTTCCGTACATTGTAAGGTAAATCTAATCATGAACACTTCCATATATTGTAAGGTAAATCTAATCATGAACACTTCCGTATATTGTAAGGTAAATCTAATCACGAACACTTCCGTATATTGTAAGGTAAATCTAATCATGAACACTTCCATATATTGTAAGGTAAATCTAATCACGAACACTTCCGTATATTGTAAAGTAAATCTAATCACGAACACTTCCATATATTGTAAGATAAATCTAATCACGAACACTTCTGTATATTGTAAGATAAATCTAATCACGAACACTTCCGTATATTGTAAGGTAAATCTAATCATGAACACTTCCATATATTGTAAGGTAAAACTAATCACGAACACTTCCGTATATTGTAAGGTAAAAATCTAATCATGAACACTTCCGTATATTGTAAGGTAAATCTAATCATGAACACTTCCGTATATTGTAAGGTAAATCTAATCATGCAAACTTCCATATATTGTATGGTAAATCTAATCCTGAACACTTCCATATATTGTATGGTGAATCTAATCATGAACATTTCCATATATTGTAAAGAAAATCTAATCATGAACACTTCCATATATTGTAAGTTAAATCTAATCATGAACACTTGTGTATTTTGTAAGGTAAATCTAATCACGAACACTTCCATACATTGTAAGGTAAATCTAATCATGAACACTTCCATATATTGTAAGGTAAATCTAATCATGAACACTTCCGTATATTGTAAGGTAAATCTAATCACGAACACTTCCGTATATTGTAAGGTAAATCTAATCATGAACACTTCCATATATTGTAAGGTAAATCTAATCACGAACACTTCCGTATATTGTAAGGTAAATCTAATCACGAACACTTCCATATATTGTAAGATAAATCTAATCACGAACACTTCTGTATATTGTAACATAAATCTAATCACGAACACTTCCGTATATTGTAAGGTAAATCTAATCATGAACACTTCCATATATTGTAAGGTAAATCTAATCACGAACACTTCCGTATATTGTAAGGTAAATCTAATCATGAACACTTCCGTATATTGTAAGGTAAATCTAATCATGAACACTTCCGTATATTGTAAGGTAAATCTAATCATGCAAACTTCCATATATTGTATGGTAAATCTAATCCTGAACACTTCCATATATTGTATGGTGAATCTAATCATGAACATTTCCATATATTGTAAAGAAAATCTAATCATGAACACTTCCATATATTGTAAGTTAAATCTAATCATGAACACTTATGTATTTTGTAAGGTAAATCTAATCACGAACACTTCCATACATTGTAAGGTAAATCTAATCATGAACACTTCCATATATTGTAAGGTAAATCTAATCATGAACACTTCCGTATATTGTAAGGTAAATCTAATCACGAACACTTCCGTATATTGTAAGGTAAATCTAATCATGAACACTTCCATATATTGTAAGGTAAATCTAATCACGAACACTTCCGTATATTGTAAGGTAAATCTAATCACGAACACTTCCATATATTGTAAGATAAATCTAATCACGAACACTTCTGTATATTGTAAGATAAATCTAATCACGAACACTTCCGTATATTGTAAGGTAAATCTAATCATGAACACTTCCATATATTGTAAGGTAAATCTAATCACGAACACTTCCGTATATTGTAAGGTAAATCTAATCATGAACACTTCCGTATATTGTAAGGTAAATCTAATCATGAACACTTCCGTATATTGTAAGGTAAATCTAATCATGAACACTTCCGTATATTGTAAGGTAAATCTAATCATGCAAACTTCCATATATTGTATGGTAAATCTAATCCTGAACACTTCCATATATTGTATGGTGAATCTAATCATGAACATTTCCATATATTGTATGGTGAATCTAATCCTGAACATTTGAATTTCATTGAATTTTTCATGAGATTCATGGAAGAATACAAATAAAAGTTTAGCATTGTGGAAAGACTGCATGCTGCATAAGAGGCATGTCGCAAAGTAAAATAAAATTTCCAGTACATGGGAATCAATTTGTATAATGATGCAAAGGGTCCTTTAACAAATAAATCATGGAATTTCTCTGATCTCAAGGTGCATGATCCCGTTACAGTGAAGCCAGGAAAAAGTCATGGCAAGAAAGATATTGGTTTTGACAGTGTGTCTGTTTGTGGCTGAAAGGTCGAGACATCACATGCATGCAGAGTGAGAAACTGTAACTGACAATTTGGGCTGACCTGGCCTGCCCGGAAAGAAATAAACTCCCGCATATTTTTCCACTTACGTGTAATTTTTTTTCCGCACTTTTTTTGACTGCAAAAGCAGTATAGTATTATGGCAACCACCTAATGCATGCCATTTGGATATGCATGTTTGTGGTAACATTTGGGGAGAACTGTTGCACATATTCGAAGCTGGCCCGAAAAGCATTGGATGAACCATGATATACCGGAGATGAACTATGGTATGCCCCGTGGGACTCCCGCGATTGAACTGAGGTGTCACTGCATGTGCACACACCCCAGGTCATGGTAAGAATAGGCCTTAGCCCCTCAAAGAGCTTGTTGTAAGATGCGACTGACTGGGTCACCCGTGGAGCTCCCGGGTGTGAAAAGGAATAGGACCCCACCTGTGGTGTCCCGGGTGTTAAAAGAAATAGGACTATTCCCGTGTGGTTTCCGGGTGTGAAATAGAATAGGAACAAAATGTCATGATTTGAATGAAATAGTGTTCAGAGCGACGTTAAAACATATTCACTCACTCACTCCTGTAGTATGGTACAACAACACTACATCACGGTTTATCGGAGATGTACCATGGTACAACCCCACTGTTTCATGGTACAACCCCACTGTTCCATGGTATAACCCCACTGTTCCATGGTTCAACCATACCATACTGTACCGGTACCGTGGCTGTATGATGGTACAAGCATACTGTAGCGGGGATGTGTCATGGTACAAGGGTACTGTACTGCTGCTTTACCATGATGTACATGTACCGTAGCTGTATGATGGTACAAGCATACTGTAGCGGGGATGTGTCATGGTACAAGGGTACTGTACTGCTGCTTTACCATGATGTACATGTACCGTGGCTGTATGATGGTACAAGCATACTGTAGCGGTGATGTGTCATGGTACAAGGGTACTGTACTGCTGCTTTACCATGATGTGCATGTACCGTGGCTGTATGATGGTACAAGCATACTGTAGCGGGGATGTGTCATGGTACAAGGGTACTGTACTGCTGCTTTACCATGATGTACATGTACCGTGGCTGTATGATGGTACAAGCATACTGTAGCGGGGATGTGTCATGGTACAAGGGTACTGTACTGCTGCTTTACCATGATGTACATGTACCGTGGCTGTATGATGGTACAAGCATACTGTAGCGGGGATGTGTCATGGTACAAGGGTACTGTACTGCTGCTTTACCATGATGTACATGTATCGTGGATTTATCATCGTAAACTAGCCTGGTTTCGTGAAATTTTGAGGTGCATAACATAAGTCTTCGCTATAAATCAGTATTTTCTTTGTTATTAAAGTGTATAAATATTTTTTGTTCTCAGAAACTGGCGCCCAATGCCCGAGGACAATTTTGCGACTGATATGCGATACTTCCGAGGTTTTGTCCAACTTCAGGAGATGTTGGACCGTGGAATCATTCAGCTGCATACTGGAGAGGATGGGCCACTCCCCAACGTCTATCTGCAACAGTTCCCTTTCCCTTGTCATGATGATGATCTGTAAGTCTATACCATATTCGAACAAACATCCACTCCGTTACCCACATGCATGATATGCATGTTATAGGAATCTACTTAAAGTATGGTCAATCTGCTTATAGTTATGCCCCACCTTTGTCCGTCCCACCGTGTCTCCCCCCGTTTTGACGATTTTCCCCAGAGTTATGGCCTTTTATCGTCAACATCAATATATGCATGCCCAGTCAATGTCTTGGTTACTATTTGATGGACAACTTGAAAACTTACAGGAAAGATGCTTAGTATCTTGCATATATGCAGTCAGGGTGGTTTTTTCACGCCTTTCGGTGATTTTCCACATATCTATGGCCCTTTATATTTATGGCCCTTTATTGATGACATCAATGTGTGCATTATGCAGGCTCTATATCCCTTCTTCATTGGCAATCTAGTTAAAAAACTTACATGAAAGATGCTTGGTACCTTGCATATGTGCACTGTCAGGTTTTCTCCCCTTTCGGTGAATTTTGACCCTTTATCGATGATATCAATGTATGCTATGGTAATCCCTCTAATAATTCAATCACAGGAAGTGGAATTTATCGCCAAAAAATTTGGGGGTGATTATTTATAAACAGAAAAAATAGTTCGTGCATATAATGCATTATTTCTTCGTCATTTCAATGATTTCAGAGGGCGATCAAATTTATTAGAACCGCTGATTGAATTTTGTCCCCAAAATTGGGGGTGTTTGAATTTCGATAGGGGGATTGTATTGTCCAGGCTGTATCTCCGTTATTAATTGGCGAGAAGTTTGAAATTATGGTCGATGCTTAGTGTCATGTAGGTGTGCAGTTTTCATTTTTTTCTCTGGACTTCTTGTCTGGAAGTGTAAGTTCTGAATACGTGACAAAGAAGTTTGATTCTTACCTGGGGAATGAATACCATTATGTAAATTTGAAGTAACCTATTTGTATACTACAACCTAATATGTGGAGGCAGCAGTGAGGGATTGGGGGTAGAGAGGTATACATTGCTTATGTGTTGATAGCAAGATGAGAAATTTCCTCATGTTCAAATTTATTAGAAGAGAGAGTTGGCAAAATTGTCCAAAACCATGTGGGTAATTCAATATTTATTCTTTATTTTAATGATGGGCAGTGTGACTAACGTCACAGGATCTACGAAGAAGGGTAGGCATTAGGATTCCGACGCGCACTGAACTCTTGGAAATCCCCCGCCCCAAGTTGAAATCCTGCCAATATTAAGATGGGCACAGCCCAAGTCAGAATCACCAGTGATTTTCATCAAAAATCACTAGAAATTTTCATCAAAAGTAGGTCAGCACAGAACTTGCTGGTAACAGTCCCCTAATGCACCTTCATGCAAAAAATCAAGGTTCTAATGTCAACAGTTCTCCTTATTTTGCCGACGAAAGGATTCGGATGGACTCACTCACTGACTAACTACCGGACAATTTGCAGATGGTAGCCTATTTCGTAGGAATATTAGCGGGTGACCAAATTTATTATGCCCTCTTCTGACTAGAAGGAGCAATATACGAATCACCTTGTCCTTTCATCTGTCCAAACTTGGAAATTTGCAACAACGTTTTAGCAGACAACTGGGGGAAGAGCTAACACAGAGATTTGTTGATGATTTCATGAAGAGCTCCAAAGTTAGTTTCAAATCTCTCATTCACAACAGAATTGGGTGTAGATGGATTATTCTGTTCTCGCTTGAACTCTAGATCGAGGTACCCGCATAAATGGAGGGACTGCAGATAATTTGTTCTATAACATGTCATTTGCCTTTTATTTTTTTATTTCTTTATATGTGCTGTTTATTTGTCTCCAGGTTTTTGCATGTGCTGAGTTTCTACTTGCTGCCCGTCATGATGACCTTGGCCTGGGTGGGGTCACTCGGCATGGCCATCAAGATTCTTATGTATGACCGGGAGAATGGACTTGAGGAGGTAGGTTGCTGTTTGTACCCCTCAGTCATCATGGGTCTTAGCTTATACTAAAACTATTCAGCATTACACCAAATGAAATTTTCTAGATTATAGTTTTGGGCTCTGACATTGGGCACATCTTGCATTTGGTGCAACTTTGTTTCACACTATTATATTCCGACATTGTGAAACACCCTGTTTGAAAATATCGGCTCGAATTAGCGAGCTGTTCCCAACAGGACTTGGTAGCTCAGTTGGTAGAGCAGTTGGACAGTATCCCCTAAGTCGTGAGTTCGATTCTCACCCGAGCCAGTATTTTCTGGCATGGTGTTTCACAATGTAGGAATATATATTATAATTAATCCCTGAAGATGACTGAAATTATTAGTCGAACATTGTGTCTCTGTTTCACACACCTGTCCACTCGAATATATATCCAAAATTCACTTGTTATCGTGGCGATATGCCGCGTACTTGTGAAATGGATTAAATTAGCAAGCTGTTCCCAACAGAACTTGGTAGCTCAGTTGGTAGAGCAGTGGGACAGTATCCCCTAAAGTCGTGAGTTCGATTCTCACCCGAGCCAGTATTTTCTGGCAGGGTGTTTCAAAATGTAGGAATATAATTATATTATAATTAATCCCTGAAGATGACTGAAATTATTAGTCGAACATTGTATCTTTGTTTCAAACACCTGTCCACTAACCGGTGCTAATGTTGTATACCCGATACCGTTGTAATTTTCCAGACCCTAAAAGTGATGGGACTGAAGTCTGGTGTGAACTGGCTGGCCTGGCTGTCTGTGACCTTGATCTTCATGGTGTTGATCAGTGTCCTCGAGGTGGTCATCCTCAAAGTATCCACCGTATTCAGGTTCAGCAGCTGGCTCATCCTCATCCTCTATCTGGTGGACTTTGCTCTCTCCTCCATCCTCATGTGGTCAGTATTGCAGGGTCATGTGCAGGGAATTATAGAAGTATAACCATGGTAACAGCCATGTGCAGGGAATTGTGGGAGTGTAACCATGGTAACAGCCATGTGCAGGGAATTGTGGGAGTGTAACCATGGTAACAGTCATTAGCAAAGAATTATGGGAGTGTTACCATGGTAACATTCATGGACATAATTATGGGAGTGTAACCATGGTATCAGCGATGTGGTGACATCATATTGAAGTTTCTGTGGACAAAGGTCAACGAGGCCATATAAAATCATAATAGAGGGCCAGTGAGTGTGTCAACTTATCCCATGGCCAGCCAAATCAACAAATGCATACACTTTGTATCACCTTATACAGCCCAAAGACATTTGTCCGCAACAACTTCAGTACAATATGCAATTCAGCCTGGATAGATGAAATAATTTTATTATGGAGTTCTTGATATAAAATAAATATCACGGAGAAGTGGTGGTCATTTTGTACATTTCAGTTTGCTACACACACTGCAAAAAGAGAAGTTTTACTGAGTCAACCATTGATTATTTTCGAGCCCCAAAAAAGAGTTTGGACTGAAATTGAAGTTAATCCTTTTACAATAGATCTGCCCCATGCAATAGCAGTGACACATGGCTCTCCCAGCGGTTCACTCTTCTGGTCTCTTTTCTATCTCTTCAGCATAGAAAATATATTAATCATTAATAACTGAACTATTGTTAATATACTCACTGTTTATTTCCACATTTCAGTTACATGATCAGTGCGTTCTTCACTCGTGCCAACATGGCTGCCTTGACGGCATTGATAATCTATCTGATATCGTACCTTCCATTTGTGCTGATGACCACACTGGAGAACCAGATGTCCTTCACACAGAAAATGCTGGCTGTGAGTTTCGCCAAGTTCATTATATGTTAACATATTCTAAATTTAAACCGTGATCGATATATTGATATTGAATTGCCTTCAATCGCGATCACTTAGGTAAACCTGGGACCAGTGGTTTTTACCCCTCAGTCCGATTGAGCTCAGGGGTCTTGTTGTCACCCCGTCCGTCCATCTGTCCATCCTCTTTTCCACCGGACTCCATATCTTGAGAACTATAAGGCAGGCCGACGAAACTTCTGTCCACTATAGAATATAATCTGTAGATGTGCCTTTCGTATGTTTCATTGGTCAGGTTCTTGTCTGTCTGTCCGTCCTTCCAATTTTCTGTCCATATATATCATGGTTTAATTCCAACATTATCTAATATGGACCTTTTTGTGGTAAAGTTCTGAAATCCAGTGGTGGTTTTGCCAACATGTGGCCCCACCTGGTGGTAAAATCCTATATGCATTTCCGGGCAATAACTTGAGAATCTATCATCAGATTCTTTTCAAATTTGGTATATATATACCATGCCATGATATGTCGCTTGGGATTGCGTTTTGTTCACTTGTGCCTAGATGTGGTGCCACCTTCAGGGTTATATCCAGGAATTTGAAGTAGTGTCCTTATTTGAAAAAGAAATGCCGGGCGCAGCGAGGCGTAGCTTACAGGCCGGGGTCCAGGCTGGAAGCTCTGGGGTCTTAGATGCTCTCAGGAGCATTCGAGCCCATTTCTGGCTATTTAAATGTCTTGTCAGATACCTGTAGATAATGAACAATTTTTCCAAATTTTCACCACATTCAGGCTGATCTTGCTTGTGTTTCAAAATGACAAAGTTGAGCAGGGACTTGCTGCATGAATTTCCAGATCATTTACTTCCACGTGCTGTCAGATTGATACTATACCATGATGTCAACTTTGACTAAACTAATAACAACTAACCTTTTTGCTGATTAGACTAGGGCTCAGGGGCCGTCTAGGCGCCGAGAAACTCTGGGACCCTTGATGCATGTCTTGTCGATCAGGCAAGCATATCATGCACATTTTACTTCTTGTTTAATCTGATCATCTGCTTTTAAAATTATTTACAGCTGCTGCTTTCAAAATTTCTATTGAATAGATTCCTCTGTACAGTATTTTTATACCATGCTGTATATCATTCGAAGCTGATTCTCTTCCCACCTCGACTGCCTCAATGGGTTGAACATAATTTGTCCCAGCTTCGATGCCTGCATCATTTTCCATGTCGTGTTCAACATCTGCTTGACCTGTGTTTTCAATACCGGCAGCACAGCATCGAGCAAAGAGAACGTCGACTTTGTGGCAGTCAGACCCTTCATCTTCCTTTAGTTTTTTTTTTCAAATGTCCAGCCAACACACCGCATCCTCTTGTGCGGCCGCTACCCTTCGTATTTTCCCCCAGACCGACCTTTCTGTCCCACCATGACGGACAACGCGAGAACGCACACGCTGCCTAGCTCTCCAGACACTCGCAGACGTACATATTTCCGACTTCATTCATAGTATAGACCTCTGCCTGGAGAACGAAAACTATCGCGCCCCCAGTGGCCAAGCTTATCAACGGATAGATGCATAGTTGTCTCCCTTGCCATAAGTTGTCTAACGCGAGTTGACACACACTCGTCCAGGTTTACGGCTTTCAAACATCGTAAAAAATAATCATTTGATTTTTGAAAAAAATCATTTGATATTTTGCAAAAACATATTCATTTTTAATTCATTTGATTTTGTACCTGTGTCCGTTTTACGGACGCTGTGAGACCCTAGATCTAACCCTGACCTTGGTGGCAAAATCCGAACATTTCCAGGCGACAATTGGGAAACGCTCATCAGATTTTTCCCAAATTTGGTATTTATATACCATGCCATGAGATGTCCCTTTCGATTGTTTCGCCCACTTGTGCTTACAGGTGGCACCATCTGATGGCAAAATCTAAATTTGGTTTCCGGATAATAACTTGAGAACTGCTCATCGCATTCTTCTCCAATTTGGGATGCAGATACCATGCCATGAGATGTGGCTTGGGTTTGCATTCTGCACGCGATAACTCTATGCTATGCATCCAAACTCCTACACACATAAAAACATCTTGATCTGGACTGCTAAAGGGCTGACAATGCGTATATAAAAACATACACATGAAAAAAATAAAACTTCATACTGGAACCATCATGTTATGGAGCACTAGGTTATACCCGGCAGAACAATAGATGACTAAGCTGTGGTCCTCCACTGGATGTTAGATATATAGCAATGGAATGCCGCCCAAGTTTCACATTCTGCAATGCATGAAAATCTCTTCATTGCACATACTCAGGAACCATTCAGCTAGGGTTTGATCTCTGTAATGCTTTTGTAAGGAATGGTCTGTGATGTGTTTTATAACTTCTTTCAGTGTCTGAGTTCCACGACAGCGTTCGGGTTTGCGAGTCAGTATCTGTCCCGATATGAGGAGCAGCTCGTGGGTGTACAGTGGTCCAACATTGACCAGAGTCCCGTTGAGGGTGATCAAATGTCATTCTCGTGGGCCTGTATCATGATGGTCGTCGATTCTGCCATCTATCTCATCATCGGCTGGTATGTCCGCAATATCATCCCGAGTAAGTCCATGTTTAACTATTTTTATATTTATCTGCCTCGAAATGTGGGATAAAGATCATTTCTAAAGAGGCATAATAATTGGTGATCTGTTACTCTTTAAGTACCATGTAAAAGTTCTGTTTCTTGTTTACGAAGAAAAGAGAGAAAAAAATTCTTTTAAACTTATTTTCATACCGTATATCAGAAATTGTTGAAAACTTCTGTTTATGTCGCAAATGGATCTTAAGCTGTCAAATAAAGATCACATCCACTGACTTCAATTGATTGACCATTCATAGTGCTGCTTCAACAGAATCAAGATTAAAACTCTGAAGAGACAAGACATCAGTATCTCTCTGACTCATCTATTTATAACACTAAGGCTGAATTAAATTCATCTCTAGCTTCAGAGGCACTATAAAAAAAAAAAAAAAAAAAACCTGAAAAGAGAGAGGATTTTTTTTTTTCTTTTTCTTTTTTTTTTGGAGACAGATTAAATACATCCATCTTTTCTGGCAGACTGATGCAGTAGTTTAATACAATTCATTTTGCATGAAACCAACAATGTTCTTTGAGTTACTTGAAGGGTCGGTCTTGAACAATACCATTTACTGCGAATAATAGAATTTCTTTTACTGTGGGCAATAAAAAGGGTTGATTCTGTACTACAACAAATGACATGGCTGTTCTTGTGAAGCCACAAATTTATATTATTAAGCCTAAACATGCACGATATGGGGTTACTGAATGTGACCACGAAATTATGCAAATAGGATTTAGGATTTTAGCTGATGCAGTTCAATTTTTTGTCTATGACATCTCTGTATTTCTTTACCAGGAAAGTATGGCATGCGTCAACCTTGGTACTTCCCTGTGTCTCCCAACTACTGGGGCTGCTCAAATGGAAACGGCAATTCTCGGGAAAAGTACACCAAAGCTAACTCAAGACATGGTATGGAAAATGGTGAGTTCTTGGATGTGAATAGCAAATCTGGGGAAGTATCTTGAATCTAAAAATGCTGAGTGCAGTTTCTTTACATAATGGAATTATAAGCCTGTATTGGTCGGAAATTTATTTGAATTTGGTTAAAGCTGAATTATCTAGTGTACCCTTATATTAAACTGTTGTGTTTTGAATGACAGAATTATAGTAAAGTTTCCTGGTTAAAACAGTTGGTTTTTCAGATTCAGAAAAGCCCCCTATCGTATTTGGTAAGAGGTTTGAATTTCTTGTAACAATTATTTCAGGGGTTATTCTAGCCCAAAATTGTTCATAAACTCAATTTCAAAATTTTGAAAACTCAATTTTTTTGCCTTTTTCATCAAAAAAATGATGAAACTCAATTTTTCCAACTTTTTCATCGCACCAATTACAGAACTGAGGTTGGGCATATGTTTGGTCATATGTTTACGACACTTCTTCAGAGACCAACAAATACTGACAATTCTATTTACATGAATTATATCACAGTCTACAACAACATTGCTAAAATAACTCAGTGTTACGAGATAACTCATTGGCCCAAACCATGACAGGGTGCCGTGTATCATCCAACAATTGGAGGCGACATTAGCGCGACGTGTCTTCTTAGAGCAACAAGAACATATAGAACTGCTGCTGCATTGTCGATCAAGATATAAACTTCGGCCTAAGATAGTCAGCCGTTCACGTGTTACATGCATGTTTTGTGCACTCCAGAACAACCACACCAAACCACAGTACGGCTGTTGTCAGTTAATAGGTTGTTTAGCATGACCTCATGCTAAAACATACATGCTAGATGCTATAATTATTAATTATTGAAGCTAAATTTTTTACCGTTAACAGATAAGATTGTGATCGAATATATAACCTGGCAACATTCCTGTTTTACAGATTTATACACTCTGAAATACTCTCATAAATATCGCCAGAAAAAAATATTTATGAAATAATTATTCTCTAAAGAGACATTTTAAGTTTGCTTAACTTTAATTGAAACATTATGTAAATAATTATGGTAGACAGTAAAACTCAAATGCACACACATTGTGTAAACAGAAATCAAGGGAAAAAACTCTTACTTGTGACCAATATTAAAGATAACTGCAGAATTTATTACCCGAATTTTTAACGTGAGGAGTCCCCTCTTATTGAAATCTTCTTTTATTTCTTTTACACTGACTGAAGATAGGGATTCTCTGTCCACGGCGACGAATTTTGTATGTCCGTCGTCCTCAAGCTACGAGTATTCGTCGACAGCCTGTGTTGTCATTGTTGTTGTCGGGAGTGAAGACGTGAAGCGCTCGAACACTTCGCTCAAAAGCGTTTCATCAGATAAATGGATGATTAAATGAATTGGTTGATGAGGAAACAACTGATCCATAAACTAAAACCATGATGGCTTTGGTACGCGACCGTCAAAAGTGCCGGAGTTAAGACTTTACTGCCACATGCTTGACACGAGGGAATCCCCGCTAGAAAAGGACTGTGCCTCGTTTTGAAATAGGCTTTCCCCAAGAATGTGAACCAAGATGGCGGCTCTTCAGTCGCCTTCGCGCTGGCTCGCGCTGTGACGGTTCATTCGTTTTACTTAGATTTGCTTACTTATTTCTTTTACGACCAATAATTACTGATAATTAAACTACATGCGGCATTATTTATCTCCAAAATATTGATGCGGGCGGGTCATGCGAAACAACCTATCAACTGACAACTGGTATGTTGTGGGAAAACTCATTTTTTTTTCGTGTGTGCTCCGCGCGCAAACGGCAAAAATCGCAAAACTCAATTTTTTTTATCAAAACTCATTTGAAATTTTCTGCAAAACTCAATATATATTGTTTTTCATCGTGGTAACCACGATGAAAAAACGGCTAGAAAAACCCCTGTATTTGTTTATGTTCCTCGTTGTTTTGAGTTCTAAACGTCAAATGTTGAGTGTACGGGTAGGCTAACATTAAGTGTTCATGGAAAGAGTCACTAATTCGGTGTTTTCTTTGTTGGTCTTGTCTTTGTTGGTATTGGTTATAATTGTTAGTGATTGGTTGCTATAATTTTTACTGTTGTTTAAATCTCTTATGTTGAATCCTGTTTGTGGCGGTTTTGACGAACTGAATCAATAATAATGAAGAGATGATTCAATAGTTTTATTAGTGAATATCTACAATTTATGTTGAGATTTGTAATGTTCAATATTTAAAGTTCAGATGGGGGTGGAAAAATAAATGAGTCAGGCCACAAATTAAATGGCTCAGGCCACAAATTAAATGATTCTGGCCACAAATTAAATGATTCTGGCCACAAATTGAATGAGTCTGGCCACAAATTAAATGAGTCCGGCCACAAGTTAAATGAGTCCGGCCACAAATTAAATGAAAAATAGTTATATTAGGCATTCAATAAAATGAAAGATCAACATTTAGAGTAGGAAAAAGAAGGCTCTGATGTGTATCGTGTCGAGACAGTCAATGTGAAATCCACTCCAAGATAGTCCAAGCCTGTACCTGTTTATGGAGAACATTATGGTGGCTTGTCAGTGTCTAAAATGGCCATTGCACATGTTACAGTACAATCAAGAAGCAGATCAGCGACATGTCATTGCATTCTGAACATCATGGTTTCATATTAAACGTCTTAATGCAACATCACAGTCACGATAGTGCATTGCATCACCCCAATTGTTACTCAAATTTTTTAATCTATACTGAATATGGGACATATATATACTGAGTATGGACAAAATGACATAGATATTACACCTTCAAATAGTACCTTACAGCAATATTCATGGCAGTAATAGTATTGGAACTATAGTTAGAAACAGAGAAACAACCTAATCATTGATGGTTAAAAATAAATAATAAAAAAACATTGTGTGGGACCCCCTAAATTTTATTCGATGTTTAATTTGGAATCTATATTAAACTGAGAACCTTTAAGCTGGATATGCACAAAGTGACGTGGATTTCACTTCACACTTGGAGCCATGTTCTGTTATAAAACTTTTCAATTACAGATGGTATTAATCTGGACATGCTGATAGAGCCTGCGGGTGATCATGCCAATGAAGTAGGTATTGGACTGGTCAACTTGTCCAAGACGTACAATGGGGACAACCCTGCAGTAGATCACCTTTCTGTCGACTTCTACAAAGGACAGATAACTTCATTACTGGGCCACAATGGTGCAGGCAAAACAACTGCGATGTGAGTTGATAAAATGACAGAATGGTCGCAAATTTGTGCAAATATCTTTCAGAATGAGCATGAGTAAAATTCCTCGTTTGGTTTGATTTATGCTGATTTAACAGAAAGCAATTTAATACAAATTATGAATAAACATAATACATTCAGAAATTATTTTAAAATAGAATCTCATTCAATATAGTATAATTTAAACAAAGTAACTTATTGAATTGTCATTAAATCATCATGTATGCGTTGTAATAAAATATAACTCAATATATCTTATTCTGTCGATTCTTCTCAGTCTGTAGAAATATTTGAAATCATTAATGGGGTTCAGCTATTTGAAAAGATAGCTTAACCCCATTTAGATTTTTTATGAGTTCTTGCATTACTCACCAGATAATGGACATTGTATATTTTCATTGCAGTAACATGTTGACTGGCGTGATCCGACCAACGCACGGAACAGCTTTGATCAACGGTCGTAACATCTACAAGAGCCTGACCAAGATTCGACAAGATGTGGGCATATGCCCGCAACACAACACCCTCTTTGATTAGTGAGTAAATCATATGCCTGAACCCATTTTACATTGCTATGGCCTTTGCAAACTGGTTACAGATAATATTCTCCGATCTGATAGGTGCATAGCTTTTCTCTACGAGGAAGTGTTTCCTCCATAGTTGGACCATCTTGGGAGTATTCTCCATAGTGGAGAATCCCAAAGCCTGCCCCATTTCTTCTAATTATTGAGACAGCAAAAGTTAACTTCAGGCATCTGGAGAGAGAAATTCTTCTAACATTCTACAAATTTCACAAGCTGTCTTTTCAGTTCTTGAGATAAATAACATATCCTTTTCACAGTATTTAGCCACAGTTGACATAAATATGTTATTTTCTGCTTCCAAGTGTAAAAATACTGTTCGAAAAATTACAAGAAATAGGTATAATGTTTTGAAATGAGTACCACTTACAAGTTTTAATATCATTTATCCCACTGTGAAAATGTGTGCATGCACATACAGTAGTAGTGTCGACTAAAGAAGAGAAACATATGTGATGTATGGAAGAGAAGATTTGAGGAATATTGCATGTTTAGTATGTAGTAATTTGTCCATCCTCTGACCACCAGTCATGCACAGAGATTAATAAGTATGGTGAAACCCCGGGAATACCGACCCCGGCAAAAACTGGATTCCCTCCAAACCAATCAGAATTATTGATCCAATTTCTGGAAAGTCCAGAAAATTCCACATTTTTATACCCCCCGTACACGTAGTGTAGGGGGCGTATACTGGTTTCAGCTTGTCCGTCCGTAACATTTCGTTTCTGGAGCATAACTTGACAACTGCTACTCGGATTTCTCTCAAATTTGGTATGCAGCTACCGTACCATGAGACCTCGCTTGGGATTGCATTTGGCGCATGTGCGTCTACAAGTGGCGCCACCTAGGATCAAAAGTTTCTCTTGTCTGCCGTAACATTTCATTTCCGGAGCATAACTTGACAACCGCTACTTGGATTTCTCTCAAATTTGGTATGTAGCTACCATACCATGAGACCTTGCTTGGGATTGCGTTTGGCGCATGTGCGTGTACAGGTGGCGCCACCTAGGGTCAAAACTTTCTCTTGTCGGTCCGTAACATTTTGTTTCCGGAGCATAACTTGACAACCACTACTTGAATTCCTCTCAAATTTGGTATGCAGCTACCATACCATGAGACCTCGCTTGAGAATCCGTTAACCGCAGTCACGACCGAGCGAGGTCTCATTGTCAACTAGTTACATTCCATGCCCGCCACCAAACGCAATCTAAATGAACTTACCTGTAAACTACTATAACATGTATACTTATATTCCACTACAAATATCCATCAATTTCTATCAAATGTGCATCCGGGGGCGATTATGTAAGCATGCTTACTGATCATTTCCATCATCACCCGACACAATCCCATTCAACTTACTTGTGAAATGTTAACCACCAACATGTATCTATGCCTTACGGGGGGTATCTTGTAAGCAGCCTTACAGATCATTTTGATCAAATGTGTGCATCCCTCAGACTATGCTCTAGTTGTTATCAGGCTTCGAAAGTCCTTGAATTTTATCCTTCGATGTAACGATTTCAAGATTCAAAACAATTCCCTTATTATACTGTTTGTGACTTTATTGTATGGCATTTGGAAGTATTCAAGTATCGCATATGCACATACTCTCAATACTAGAAAGATCCTCAAAACTCCTGCATTAAAACTTGATTCAGGTA
This sequence comes from Hanleya hanleyi, assembly GCA_036873755.1. NCBI lineage: Eukaryota > Metazoa > Mollusca > Polyplacophora > Lepidopleurida > Hanleyidae > Hanleya > Hanleya hanleyi. The sequence continues at coordinate 141,368 of JAVTVY010040300.1, forward strand.
CTTGAAAGTGCTGAAGAAAAAAACATCCCTGTGAAAAACAACCAAGATAATGAAGAAATAAGTGAAGGTTGTGTGATCAGCCACATGAGCATAACTACATGTAATATTAATAATAATATCTTTAATGCAGACTAATTAAATCCATATATACAAATAAGACACTGATAATAAGTTTATACCTATCATTATTTTTGACAGCAGTCATTCATCAAAATTTATTTAAAAATGAACAAGCCCCGATGTGTATTTCATGTTATGAGAAACTCACAGTGAAACATATTTTGATCAATTGTATAGATTTTGAGATTGTAAGAGATTCTTTAAATCCGGCAACTACTTTAGAAGGTCTTTTTGGTCCGGTATAAGGAGATTGCATGTTTTTAGGTTATTTGAGAGAAGTCGGTTTGTTACATAAATTTCAATGTATATACAGGTTTTAATGTGTTGATCACTTTAATATTGTCTGGATCACTTATAGATTGTCACCTTTTAACTTATTTTGTTGACATACTTAGATGTAAATTTTTGTTTGATAGTCGCTATATAGCTGAAATATTGCTGAATACGGCGATAAATGTTCTACCAAATAACCCTTGTTCACTTTGCATGAAAACATACAGAGAAGTTGTGTAAACAACAAGTTGATATTCTATGAAAAAATAACATCAAGTTGAATTTTTTATTACAATAACACAGATGGAGTGAAAAACGTATTGAAGCCGTATCCTCTGACCTGTGAGACATCAGATTCTGATTATGATAACATCGTACAATATCGACCAGTCGATTCTGTCGGACGTCCTATTGTGAAGTGCGTTGCACAACAATTGGGTATGACAACATCATCATGGCATCAACAATGACATTATGTTTTAGCTTTGTGACGTTGTTGGCGTTCCAATGGAAATGTCGACTAGAAAAGTCGCTGTGATTGCTCGCTACAAACGATCGTAATCAGACTCCGACGTCATATTCAAGCAGGTCACGATCTTTGCTCTCTCCAAACAGGCGTGATAATGGAGGTTTTCAAGTAAGTCGGCCACTCCCAGAAACAGTAAGCTGTGGTGTGGGGACCATTTGGTAGAGCCTTTAAACCATAATTTATTTCTCTATTTTAACAGTTTGACGGTAAAGGAACACCTCGAGTTCTACATGGGACTTAAAAATAATTACACAGGGAAGAGTAAGAAGCAGGAGATAGAGAGGTAAGAGAAATGTAGGCCTGAATAATGTCTGGATACTTCCATCAAATCCCCCATTAGAACAGATAGACTGGTCCATCACCATGATCGTTCAAGTCCCGGTGATGCTAACGGGTGGTGCCTATATTGTTTTATAGGGGTGTAATTGGAAAAGTCCTGTGCTGATTTTCATGTGATCAGATTTTTCTCATCATTGCATGTTTATGAAGATTACATTTGAATATGGAAGCTCAAGCTCAATAACACCTTCAAAAACTTTTTAAAATCATTTCGCTCAACCCCTGATAATCAAATTTGTTGCAATTTATCAAAACTCCGGCCAGAAGCTCTTATGATGGTATTTCTATCCCTGCCAGATTGCTGCACAGTGTAGACCTTGTGGAAGAACGTGACGTGCCTGCCAGTCAACTGTCTGGCGGCATGAAGAGACGACTTTGTGTGGCTCTAGCTTTCGCTGGTGGTGCCGACACTGTCATACTGGATGAGCCCACCAGCGGTGTCGACCCGAACGCTCGGCGCAGAATCTGGGATGTCATACTCCACAACAGGCACAGTAAGTCAATCAGACAGCATGCAGGTTTTGACAAGTTGCACATGCCATGAAACGAATCTGTAGAGCACCTGATGATAGCAAGCATATGGGGAACTTTTTCGAGATATATTTTCATGTCTTGGATATATTAAAAAATTCTGCAAATTCGTCAGTAGCAATATTTGGCATATTCTCCATTTATTGTTGACGTGATCAAGATGTGTTTCATTCATTACATACTATATCCAACTTAGCAGATGTTCAAAACACTCAACATTTTGATGCAGCCTCTCCCAGTCTGTCGCACAGTTCATGTTACTTGTGCCCTGGGGTGATATTCAGGCAATAGTTGATTTACCAGTTAGAATACCGATCGTCATGCAACAGCACACACTTTCGGGTGAAGGTCGTACACCTGTCATGTTCTCCATATGGACATAGGTTAAACAATGGGGAAATGAGCAAAACTGCTGTTTATTCGAAAACGACTGGGAAGAAATATTTAATGCTTAGCGAGGTAATGTGAACAAACACTAGGTTCGATATTATTTGATATATTCCCTTCTGTTTTCATCTGATCCCCATTATTGCTCATTTATCCTGTTGTTTAACCTGGGCCCTTATGGAGAACATGCCTGGTTCATGGTCTTTGTCTTCGCCCGACTGTGTGTGCTGGTGCGTGACGAACGCTAAAGCGGCAAATGGTCTATTATGTTTCAACGTGTATTTGTATCTAACTCCACAGATCGAACAATCCTGCTATCCACACATCATTTGGACGAGGCCGACATACTGAGTGACCGTATCGCTATTCTCAATGAGGGGAAGCTACTCTGCTGTGGCTCCTCGCTATTCCTGAAGAAAAAGCTGGGCAGTGGCTATCATCTGACCGTGTCCAAGGACGCAGAGGCCTCATCTTCATCAGAGGTCAGTTCACTAGTGCTTAGAGCGAAATATCGACTGGCACTCTAGTCTATGACATATACAGTTTTACCCAGCTGGATACGGATTTACCCTACTCAAATTTAATCACCTCCAATGCTGTTGACAAAATTCAATCAGCCATTTCAGTAAATTTGATCACCCTCCTAACTCGTTAAACTAACGAAGAGATATTGGATTATCTGCATGACTTCGAACCATTTTCTCAACTTTCTGTTCTAATAAATTTGATAACTCCCTGGATTATGATGGGAAATTTCACTTCCTGTGATTGAATTATTAGAGGATATAATTTAGCCGTCATTACTCTTCGGTGAAAACAAGAGAGGTAACTCCTACCTTTCCTTGAATTTCTTTCCCGATTTCATGTCGAGCAAAATTTAATCAACATGAAGCTTATGGAAAATTCGATAGAGCTTATTAAGCTATCAATATAGCACACCAAACCCAAGAAGAATTAAATGAGTAAGAGAATGTGTGTTGTATTTACTTTCACCTTACGTGCCTAAAACTGTTTCCTTATTTTGCAGGCTGAATCAGCTAGAGATTCCCAAGGTACGTTGATCACACTCCATTCACAACTGAATTCCTTGTATCATTGTAAAATAATTGTTTCCGTCACCAATTTATGCCAGGGAAAGTGTAAACTAGAATTGTTTATAAATGATAACTTTTACTACTTAACATGCTTAAAATCTCTACATATGAAAAATCAAGGAAAATGGTAAAATTATGATTACGAAAGACACCTTATTCTTTGAATTCTACTTCAAGCAGTGCCCAACATTTTCTACCAGCTGTAAGGCAGAATAAGATCAATTTTTAGCTTCACAGGCACTGCTGCATCATTTTGTAGTGCCGCATCAACCCTCTTTATGGCCCACAGCAAAAAAAAAAAAAAAGTTTCCCAAAAATAATGTTCCTGAACAGTGAGTCCACTTGTTGTTTCAAGTCTTGTTTGATTGCAGGAAATAGTACCGTTAAAGGCTGACTCTGCAAGTAACTCATAGAACAGTGTTGGTCTCATGCATATTGTATTAAACTACTGCTTTGATTTGCCATACAAGATGGTTATATTTGGACCTGGGGTGTTGTTGTGCACACTCCAGGTCATGATAAGAAGAGATCTCGGCTCCTCAGAGAGCTTGTCATAAGAAACGACTAACTGGGGCACCCGTGAGGATCACGGGTGTGAAAAGGAATAGGACCCTACTCATGTGGTTTCCGGGTGTGAAAAGGAATAGGAACCAGTGTCGTGATATGACTGAAATAGTGTTGAAAGCGACATTAAGTCATATTCTCTCACTCATCCTGGTTATATTTGGCGTGTACGAAAAAAAAAAAGCCTCCCTCCCGCATTAGCTTTTTTTTAAAAAGTGCCTGTGAAACTAACACGTTTTAGGGAAGACTAAAAAATAATATTCCTTCAATGTAATTTATCAGGCTCAGATGTTGCTGCAAACTTGTTGGGATTTGTACGAAAGAGTGTTCCACGGGCTGAGATAGAGGAGGAGGTGGGTACAGAGGTCAAGTATACCCTACCCGTCAACGAGGGAGAGAGGGGACAATTCCACACCCTCTTCACCGATCTTGACGAGAACATGACTCCGCTTGGAATTGTCTCGTACGGTGTCTCCGAAAGCACTCTCGAGGAGGTGAGTTCTGGTACTGAGAATAGGGTTCTGGTACTGGGTTCCTGGAAAGACATGGAAGTTTATATTTAAAAATCCAGGCCTGGAAATCCTTTAAAATGGATGATTTGAGGGAAAAGTCTTGCAAAATTGCCATGACAAAAATAAGATGTTATGTTGTTATTCATGCATGACTTGTTTGATTAAATTTGACCTGGTCATATGGTTGGCTAATTATTATCAGTTTTGTTCTTCCCAGTAGATGATATTTCAATTGCAATTTTTCACTTATTGGACGTTCGTTGTTGGATGGATATCTCGGGGAGTGCATGAGAATTGATCCCAGAGATAACTATCCCATAATGCCCTGTCAGATGGCTCGAAAAGGAAATTGTGATACCTCCAGTGAGTGATATGAAGTTGTGTGTGGGTATACATGTAGTAAGAAACAATTCATATTCAAGGTATTAGACTATTTTATTTCGCAAGGTATAATTGGTTAAATCTACATTTTGAATCTTCGACCAATATTGTAGAATATATCTAATATAAACCAACTAATATTTGGTACCTTTCATTCTTTACTAGGTATTCCTGAAGGCATGTTACCTTGCCGATGCTGGAAAGCCTTTCACTCCAGAAAACCTGAAAGGGTGGAATGAAAAGAACTTCATGAATGGAAACGGTGACAGAACAAGCAGCAGAGGCAGTGAAAATGGTGAGATATATCTGTTGGTTAATATGAAATGGAAGACTTCATTTCTGATGTCGATCCCGAAGATTGTCGGGGTGATCTGGAATGTCTTGTCATTATATACAACATTGTCACAGTGTTTTGTATACATATAATAATCTCATCATCAAGGTCTACCTCACACCGACCATGGCCAACCAGTCAAGTGCACATGCTAATGGCGGATGGCCTGTATCCGAATTATTACATAATCCCGACATGAGCTGGCTCCATTTATACCGCTAAATCTGAAGTAGCCTTGTGACGTATGCACTTCTGATTGGCTGAGATGCCGAGTGACACAGACACTGGACATCAGCTCCTGACCCCTGTGACCTCTGCGAACCACTTGATTGGCTGACAGATTATGCGAAGTCATCAATGGATTAATACATGATGAAGCTATTTACCAGGGGCCGGTTGTTCGAAGCGCTTTTAGCGCTAATACAGGATTAAATCTGCCTAATCCAAGGTTTAAATTCAATAGTGGTTTGGCGCTAATAGCGGTGTTAGTTGAATCGCTGGTCGAACAATCGGCCCCAGAGTTCCCAATGGTAGAAGAGAAAGTGGTAGAGAAGGGCTTGGTAGCAAGGGTGCTTAATTCTATGGTTCCCCTCTCATGGACGAGTCCATGTCAACTTTTTGATGAATGATCAGCTCCCTGAATTGGATATTAGAGCATCGACTGAAAACTTCAATAGATAATTGTTTACTGCCATAAAACACCACAGATAAACCATGATGGCATCGAAGTTTGACCTCGAAGGCTGAGTGACCTGAGGGGTCAAACGTGGTATATCTGAGGTGTTCTACGGTAGTGAACAATTATTTATTTCTATTATACTATCACGCTCCAGATACAGTATTGCATGAAATGGCGTAAAGAATTAGGAATTTTATTTTACAAGTTGACTAATGTGAGGTGTCCAAGAACAGCCAGACAACATAATGCCAGGTGTTAATGAAATGTACATGACATGAGAGGAGTCCAAAGCCCGAGAGTTGTGGGCAGGAAAAGACTTCAAATCGTTGTAATAGGTCCCAAATATCGCAGTAAAATTACCAATTGTACATAATTCTCCCTGCGATAAACCCCTATTTTGCCTACTTTATTCATTTCCATGGTAAAATTTCATAATAAGAAAAGCAGATAATACATACTTATAAGGTGATCTAGGCTGTATCCCCTAGTATTGTATGAGTGTAAATTGGCACACCCAGGTGCCGTCTTAGATGATCTATTGCTATTAGATGGCACCTAAATTTTGTTTTCTGGAGCATATAGCGATCGCTTTGTCCGTCTGTCCTATCGTCTGTTCGTCCGAATTTATTGTCCGCGCAATATCTCGATTAATATTTGGACAGGATAGAAACTTGCATGAAATGGTCTCAGTGCCTCGTAGTTGTGCAGCGTAGAGTTTTTCCCGGGTTTCGGTTATATTTTCAAGAGTTATGGCCCTTGGTTCCCGAAATCTCTGTGAATTGGGACTTTCCCGGGCTGGGCTCGGTTAATATTGTATGGACAATTATGAAATTTGCATGATATGCGGTCAGTGCCCCATATCGTGCGGTGTAAAGTTTCTCTGCGTTTTGCTCATATTTTCAAGAGTTATGGGCCTTGGTTCCTGAAATTTCCATGAATTGCGACTTGTCCGGGCTGGATCTTGGTTAATATTGTATGGACAATTATGAAATTTGCATGATATCTGGTCAGTGCCCTGTAGTTGTCCAGCGTGAAGTTTATCCGCATTTCGCTTATATTTTCAAGAGTTATGACCTTTTGTTCTTGAAATCTTTGTGGATTTGGACTTGTCCAGGCTGGATCACGGTTAATATTGAATGGACAAGTATGAAATTTGCATGATTTGTGGTCAATGCCCCAAAGTTTTCCAACATTATCTGTGTTTCGGTTATATTTTCAAGAGTTATGGCCCTTTGTTCTTCAAACCTTAGTGAATGGGATATTTATATAAATTTGTCCAGGCTGGATGTCGGTCCATATTGTTTGGACAAGCACGAAATTTGCATGATATGAGGCCAGTGCCTTGTAATTGTGCAAAGTAAAGCGTTTTGTCCGTCTGTCCGTCTGGGTTTCTTGTCCGTGCAATATCAACCAATACAGAACAGAACAATGGCGGGGCAATGTCAGACTAAAGCGGAAGTGGGGGCATACAATTAAGTAATCTCTGATTGCTTCTTTCCTGCATTATGTATTTACTTTAGTCAGATAAAAAATGAGAGTATTTAATGACCTTTCTTCCGTTTGATCTTCCTTCAGAGCTTTCCAATTTGGTGAAGACCTCGCAGAAGAAAAGATCATCTGGATTGGGAAGAAAGGCACAGCAGTTCTCGGCTCTCTGGTTGAAACGCTTCCACCATTACCGCCGCGACTGGAAGTTGCTTTTAACGCTCGTCTTACTGCCGATCATCTTCATCGCCATGGGCATGGGATTCACCATCGTCCAGAAAGAAATTGAAGTCAACCCACCCGTCGTTCTCACACCATCAATGTATGGCGATGGCTTGTTCTCCTTCTTAAAGTAAGTATGCAGGATTCATACAGGGCATGGAAAACCTGGAAAAACTATATTTGCCCTAAGTTGCTGGAAAAGCCCCCGAATTTGCGGGAGGCAAAGATCTTTCGACAGATTTTTAAAAGAACTAATATCTTGCTTGTGTCAAAACATTTATTCCCAGGGAACTGTGAAATCAATGTAAATTCTTCCATTTTTTTTCATTCGTATTTCACTTTCATTTGAAAGAGCATAGATTGAAGTCATGAAGTGGAATCTGAAGATTTAGGACCAGGGGAGAAAATTTGTGACCTGGTAAAAGCCTGAAGGCTAGGGATGCTTGACGGTCAGAAATGGTGCGGGAATATTTTCAATTTAGGGCCTGGAAATTTGAATGCCTGCAGGTGTATGAACCCAGAATGATTAAAAATTTACATCACCCTCCTCGCCGAAGTTTGTGGACAAAATTCAAATCTGTTCTTTTGTGGAAAACAGTCGAATATTGAATGTCAGCTCTGATGCCTATACCCCAATAATCTTTAAAATAATAAGAAATGATGTATTATCCGCATGATTTTTAACCATTTTTTCAGCATACTTTATCTAACAAATTTGATCCCCTGCCAATTTTATGTTGAAAAATTCACTTCCTGTGATGAATTATTAGAGGATTAACTACAGCTACTATTTCCATGGCTGGAGACAGGTTCATGGGGAATGTTTATGAGGAGCCATGTTCATGAGGAATGTTTATGAGAAGCCATGTTCATGGGGAATGTTTATGAGGAGCCATGTTCATGAGGAATGTTTATGAGAAGCCATGTTCATGGGGAATGTTTATGAGGAGCCATGTTCATGGGGAATGTTTATGAGGAGCCATGTTCATGAGGAATGTTTATGAGGAGCCATGTTCATGGGGAATGTTTATGAGGAGCCATGTTCATGGGGAATGTTTATGAGGAGCCATGTTCATGGGGAATGTTTATGAGAAGCCATGTTCATGAGGAATGTTTATGAGGAGCAATGTTCATGGGGAATGTTTATGAGGAGACATGTTCATGAGGAATGCTTATTAGGAGCCATGTTCATGGGGAATGTTTATGAGGAGCCATGTTCATGGGGAATGTTTATGAGGAGACATGTTCATGAGGAATGTTTATGAGGAGCCATGTTCATGGGGAATGTTTATGAGGAGCCATGTTCATGGGGAATGTTTATGAGGAGACATGTTCATGAGGAATGTTTATGAGGAGCCATGTTCATGGGGAATGTTTATGAGGAGCCATGTTCATGGGGAATGTTTATGAGGAGCCATGTTCATGGGGAATGTTTATGAGGAGCCATGTTCATGGGGAATGTTTATGAGGAGACAGGTTCACGGGGAATGTTTATGAGGAGACATGTTCACGGGGAATGTTTATGAGGAGCCATGTTCATGGGGAATGTTTATGAGGAGCCATGTTCATGGGGAATGTTTATGAGGAGACATGTTCATGGGGAATGTTTATGAGGAGCCATGTTCATGGGGAATGTTTATGAGGAGACATGTTCATGAGGAATGTTTATGAGGAGCCATGTTCATGGGGAATGTTTATGAGGAGCCATGTTCATGGGGAATGTTTATGAGGAGACATGTTCATGAGGAATGCTTATTAGGAGCCATGTTCATGGGGAATGTTTATGAGGAGCCATGTTCATGGGGAATGTTTATGAGGAGACATGTTCATGAGGAATGTTTATTAGGAGCCATGTTCATGGGGAATGTTTATGAGGAGCCATGTTCATGGGGAATGTTTATGAGGAGCCATGTTCATGGGGAATGTTTATGAGGAGCCATGTTCATGGGGAATGTTTATGAGGAGACAGGTTCACGGGGAATGTTTATGAGGAGACATGTTCACGGGGAATGTTTATGAGGAGCCATGTTCATGGGGAATGTTTATGAGGAGCCATGTTCATGGGGAATGTTTATGAGGAGACATGTTCATGGGGAATGTTTATGAGGAGCCATGTTCATGGGGAATGTTTATGAGGAGACATGTTCATGGGGAATGTTTATGAGGAGCCATGTTCATGGGGAATGTTTATGAGGAGCCATGTTCATGGGGAATGTTTATGAGGAGACATGTTCATGGGGAATGTTTATTAGGAGCCATGTTCATGGGGAATGTTTATGAGGAGACATGTTCATGAGGAATGTTTATGAGGAGCCATGTTCATGGGGAATGTTTATGAGGAGCCATGTTCATGGGGAATGTTTATGAGGAGCCATGTTCATGGGGAATGTTTATGAGGAGCCATGTTCATGGGGAATGTTTATTAGGAGCCATGTTCATGAGGAATGTTTATTAGGAGCCATGTTCATGAGGAATGTTTATTAGGAGCCATGTTCATGAGGAATGTTTATTAGGAGCCATATTCATGAGGAATGTTTATTAGGAGCCATGTTCATGAGGAATGTTTATTAGGAGCCATGTTTATGAGGAATGTTTATTAGGAGCCATGTTCATGAGGAATGTTTATGAGAAGCCATGTTCACGAGGAATGTTTATTAGGAGCCATATTTATGAGGAATGTTTATTAGGAGCCATGTTCATGAGGAATGTTTATGAGAAGCCATGTTCATGAGGAATGTTTATTAGGAGCCATGTTTATGAGGAATGTTTACTAGGAGCCATGTTCATGAGGAATGTTTATTAGGAGCCATATTTATGAGGAATGTTTATTAGGAGCCATGTTCATGAGGAATGTTTATGAGAAGCCATGTTCATGAGGAATGTTTATTAGGAGCCATGTTTATGAGGAATGTTTATTAGGAGCCATGTTCATGAGGAATGTTTATTAGGAGCCATATTTATGAGGAATGTTTATTAGGAGCCATGTTCATGAGGAATGTTTATGAGAAGCCATGTTCATGAGGAATGTTTATTAGGAGCCATGTTTATGAGGAATGTTTATTAGGAGCCATGTTCATGAGGAATGTTTATGAGAAGCCATGTTCACGAGGAATGTTTATTAGGAGCCATGTTCATGGGGAATGTTTATGAGGAGCCATGTTCATGAGGAATGTTTATCAGAAGCCATGTTCATGAGGAATGTTTATTAGGAGCCATATTTATGAGGAATGTTTATTAGGAGCTATGTTCATGAGGAATGTTTATTAGGAGCCATGTTCATGAGGAATGTTTATGAGAAGCCATGTTCATGAGGAATGTTTATTAGGAGCCATGTTTATGAGGAATGTTTATTAGGAGCCATGTTTATGAGGAATGTTTATTAGGAGCCATGTTCATGAGGAATGTTTATTAGGAGCCATATTTATGAGGAATGTTTATTAGGAGCCATGTTCTTGAGGAATGTTTATGAGAAGCCATGTTCATGAGGAATGTTTATTAGGAGCCATGTTTATGAGGAATGTTTATTAGGAGCCATGTTCATGAGGAATGTTTATGAGAAGCCATGTTCACGAGGAATGTTTATTAGGAGCCATGTTTATGAGGAATGTTTATTAGGAGCCATGTTCATGAGGAATGTTTATTAGGAGCCACTTCGATGAGGAATGTTCATGAGGAGCCATGTTTATGAGAAATATACCTGAGGAATGTTAATGAGAAAACATGTTTACGAGGAATGTTCCTGAGGAAATATGTTCATGAGGAATGTTCATGAGGAGCCATGTTCATGAGGAATGTTTATTAGGAGCCACTTCAATGAGGAATGTTCATGAGAAGCCATGTTCATGAGGAATATACCTGAGGAATATTCATGAGGAAACATGTTCATGAGGAGCCATGTTCATGAGGAATGTTAGTGAGAAGTCATTTTGATGAGGAATGTTCATGAGGAAATATGTTTATGAGGAATGTTCTTGAGGAGCTACGTTCAGAAGAGATGTTAATGAGAAGCCATGTTGATGAGAAATGTTCATGAGGAACCATATTCATGAGGAATGTTCATGAAGGGACGGGTTTATAAAGGAATGTTCATGAGGAGCCATGTTCACGAGGAATATATTTGAGGAATATTCATGAGGAAACATGTTAATGAGAAGACATGTTCATTAGGAATGTTCATGAGAAGCCATTTTGATGAGGAGACATGTTCATGAGGAGACATGTTCATTAGGAATGTTAATGAGAAGCCATTTTGATGAGGAATGTTCACGAGGAGCCATGTTCATTAGGAGACCTGTTTATGAGGAATGTTTATGAGGAGACATGTTTATGAGGAATGTTCATAAGGAGTCCTGTTCATGAGGAATGTTAATGGGAAGCCATTTTGATGAGGAGACATGTTCATGAGGAGCCATGTTTATGAGGAGACATGTTTATGAGGAATGTTTATGAGGAATGTTTATGAGGAGACCTGTTTATGAGGAATGTTCATAAGGAGTCCTGTTCATGAGGAATGTTAATGGGAAGCCATTTTGATGAGGAGACATGTTCATGAGGAGCCATGTTTATGAGGAATGTTCATGAGGAGCCATATTCACAAGGAATATACCTGAGGAACGTTCATGAGGAGCCATGTTCACAAGGAATATACCTGAGGGACGTTCATGAGGAGCCATGTTCACAAGGAATATACCTGAGGAATGTTCATGAGGAGCCATGTTCACAAGGAATATACCTGAGGAATGTTCATGAGGAGCCATGTTCACAAGGAATATACCTGAGGAATGTTCATGAGGAGCCACTTTGATGAGGAATGTTCATGAGGAATATACCTGAGGAATGTGCTTCAGCCATGTTCAGGAGAAGCGTTAATGAGAAGTCATTTTGATGAGGAATGTTCATAATGAATATACCCAAGGAATGTTCATGAGGAGACATGTTCATGAGGAATGTTTATGAGGAGACATGTTGGTGAGGAATGTTTATGAGGAGACATGTTGGTGAGGAATGTTTATGAGGAGACATGTTGGTGAGGAATGTTTATGAGGAGTCATGTTGGTGAGGAATGTTTATGAGGAGACATGTTGGTGAGGAATGTTTATGAGGAGACATGTTGGTGAGGAATGTTTATGAGGAGACATGTTGGTGAGGAATGTTTATGAGGAGACATGTTGGTGAGAAATGTTTATGAGGAGACATGTTGGTGAGGAATGTTTATGAGGAGACATGTTGGTGAGGAATGTTTATGAGGAGACATGTTGGTGAGGAATGTTTATGAGGAGACATGTTGGTGAGGAATGTTTATGAGGAGACATGTTGGTGAGGAATGTTTATGAGGAGTCATGTTGGTGAGGAATGTTTATGAGGAGACATGTTGGTGAGGAATGTTTATGAGGAGACATGTTGGTGAGGAATGTTTATGAGGAGACATGTTGGTGAGGAATGTTTATGAGGAGTCATGTTGGTGAGGAATGTTTATGAGGAGACATGCTGGTGAGGAATGTTTATGAGGAGACATGTTGGTGAGGAATGTTTATGAGGAGACATGTTGGTGAGGAATGTTTATGAGGAGACATGTTGGTGAGGAATGTTTATGAGGAGTCATGTTGGTGAGGAATGTTTATGAGGAGACATGTTGGTGAGGAATGTTTATGAGGAGACATGTTGGTGAGGAATGTTTATGAGGAGACATGTTGGTGAGGAATGTTTATGAGGAGTCATGTTGGTGAGGAATGTTTATGAGGAGCCAGCCATGTTCATGAGAACACATGTTCATGAGAAGCCATTTTGATGAGGAATGCTCATGAGAAGCTATGTTGATGAGAAATGTTCATGAAGAGCCATGTCCATAATGAATGTTCTTGAGCCATGTTCATGAGGAGTCTGCTGTGGAGAGCCCTAGGATTCTGCAGATTTTTTTTTTTCTGAAGAGGGTTACATTCATTCAATATATTTTCTGTTACTTTTCATTAGAAATTTTCAGTACAGTTTAATATTGACATGTGTATTATTATATGTGTGTTTCCATGATAACAGGCTAGAGAAGCACAATCCAGTGTTTGACCGGATGTCCGAGGTGATGCGAAGTAAACCGGGTCTTGGAACGACCTGCATGGCGGACATGAAGAAATGGTATGTCTCCTGGTTTGCTTGGAATTTTGTCTCCTCAAAATAGTCTCTTCGAAAGTGACAATTTGGAAATATTATGTGCCGCACATGTTTGAATTCGGACAATCATACTGGACGATAAATTTTCTCTACATCTGGTATCCCAAGCAGTTTAATTAATACAATTAATATCTCAAATTTGATTTGCTTCAAATGGTGGTGACTTTAAATTGTTTATAAGAAAATGGAAATAATAAAATTAATACAACGGTTGGTTTTTTCCTGTGGGTGCAGGTAAAGTTTCATGGTACAGACATCCTGAAATGTGAATCAGTAATTGATTTCTATCTCCTATCGAAATGATTGGTAATTAATCCTTTCCCGCAGGCCTTACATCAGAGATGAATTCAACTGTGACTCCGACCCTGACAGTGATTTCATAGTCCAGAACAATGACAACATCAAGAAGAATGTCACTTGTCGGTGTGACGATGCCAAGTATATGTGTGAGGGAGAAGATTTCCGTCCCCCACAAATGGAAACCATGACAACGGACATCTTGCAGAACTTTGATGGCATCGCTGACGTCAACCAGTTCCTACTCGATACCTTCTATAGCTACAAAGAAAAAAGGTACATTATTCATATTTTGCAAATTTCACATGCACTAGTCTTGTAAATACCCAAAATAAACATCTTCGCTCGTCTGTTCAAAGTACAGGGAGAACGTATGCTGCGACCCTGGCCTCGGTGGCGTCCAATAAGTTGTTCCGTGTTTCGGGACACAAGGCCTAGATTTCTCCCAAATTTGGTTTATGTGTTTGTCAGCATGGCCCAAGGGGGATATTACATCGTTGAATTCCATGCATATTAATTTAGTGTAATTAGCCTGCAATGGCAAATATCTGGTGTTAAAGGCTGTATCTTTGGAAATAATGACTCGATTTTTTCCAAATTTGGCATACATGTTGTCTCGTATTGTCCAGAGGGGGATATTACAGTATCATTACATTATGTGAATATTAATTAGTCAATGAATCTGAAAAATTAATTTATCGAAATATTTTCTCTAATTTGGGTTCAGACCAAGAACTATTTGCCACGCCTGAAAGAGGGTGTGCCGAAATTGAGAAGAACTAATTTGTTATTACTGGTGTTACACATGTATATTCGGGAATACTCTGTGTTTCACACGAGGATTCAGTTTCTTTAGGCACACATATACAGTGTATCTTGAGATTAAAACGCATTAGAATCTGAACATTGATACAGAATCAGATTTGAGTGTTTGCACGTGGCCTATTTTCAGATATGGCGGCTGGTCCTATGAAGAGACAGATGTAAATAACGATACAGAGTACAAGGTCAAGGTCTGGTTCAACAACAAAGGTCACCATGCTATACCCGCCTACATCAATACGCTATCCAACACAATCCTACGTTCAAGAGTCGACCCAAACAAGTCTGAGGAATATGGTGAGTTGGTTTTCTGAAGAATTTCACCCCCATTATACTTAGAACCTACTTAAAGATGTAATTAGCCTCAAATCTAGGCTGGAATCGATCTCTCACAAACTCCACGAAAGTGACGTATGTTACGACAGGTACAAAATAAACCACATTTGACCATAAACAACCAAACTTGTTTTCACCATTCACGAGAAAATAGAAGGAATTTGTCTTTGAAAATAAACTGTTTATTTTTCGATGGTCGTGTCAACAAGCATTTATGGTGCATTCTGCCTACCTAGGCACTGCCGCTCTACCAAACCTTAGGCACAAGCCGTGACGTTATACCATGGCTGCAGCTGTTCAGCATTCAGATTCATGAGCATTGCTCTCCATGTACAGCACATATTCAATGGCAAAACGGAAAACCTGTCGAAGCGGGCAGAGTTTCAGATTTCTCTGACAAGATATTCTTGCTTTCGTTGTATATGGCAATCCCATTATCATCAAATATAATACCTATGATGCTTTAGCAACCTTCGCTGCTGAAAAACAGATGGGAAAGAGTTCACAAAATCGATCGATCTTGAGGCTGATTCACATCTTTAATCGCGTACTGGTTAATTGAAAATTCTGAATGGGTTGTTTAATTGGAATGGATTGTAAAATGATATTGCTGAACGCGGCGTTAAACCTTAATTCTCTCTCTCTCTCTAGATTGTAAAATGACATTCATCGTTTGCTCCATACCTATAGGTCTGGTTAAAGGGGTAGTCTGGATAAATGCATGAAATATTCCTGGATTTAGGTTTCCACTCTATTTGCATACATGTATAAACTATGTTCCTTTGCTACATGATGGGGATGGATATACAAAATTGACCAATCTATGACAGATATTAGCATTTTACATTGCCAATGAGGAAGACCCGATATCTGCTAATTTCACCCCCTTTGATCTCGCATGCTTGCTCTTTGATTCACTAAGGGTAGTACTTGTTATAGGTCTTCAATGCTTAAGGTAACCCTTCTAATAATTTAATCAATGAATTTCCCAACATAAGAACTAGGGGTGATCAAATTTATTAGAACAGAAAGTTGACAAAATGGTTTAAATTGTGCGCATGATCCATTATTTTTTTTGTCATTTGAATGATTTCAGAGGAGATCCATGATTTTCATTGGCCTGTGGAGACAATTGGAAGAAAATCCAGCCAATCACAGAGTTAAAGTTTTGAACAGCGACTCATATTGTCATTATCCATTCAACATGTATCATTAAATTATTCTTGTATTACCACAGGTATCACCACCATTAACCATCCATATAGACTGTCTGAAGATCAGCTCAGTGAAGATACTCTGTAAGTTGAACTCCTCTAGAAAACAATCCATCGATACAGAACACTTTGTCATACAAGAGGTTGACTTTTGTAGAAATTATTACTCAAACTAGACCGTAACACATTGACTGCTGACTAAGATATGCTCATGGCAGAAACAAAATTTTAGTTACATTTGTACCGGTTTCCATTGGCCAATCCAATTTCCCCATCATGCTTTTGGGGAAAACCCAAGCTATGAGATAACCCAAAGCAGATATGAGTATATTCATAGAGGGCATTCAACATGTGTTTGAAACCCAAAATTTTGTCACCAGCATTTCCATGGAGAGAATACATTTTCACCATTTGAAGAGAATTTATCGCCACTGAGCAATTTTGGATATGAAATGATTTTTGAGAGAGAAAGATTACCTCAGCCAGGTTCATCTTTCATTTGTGTGAGGGTGCATCTGACAAAGGAGAACAATGAACAATAGTCAGTCCGAGTACAACAGTGAGTTATGATGGGAGGTGCTCAGTAATATAAATTAGACCTGAACTGAACCCGTGACCCTGTCTCAACATGCCATTGCTCCACCGTCCGAGCCATGTCTCGGCTTTGTCATACGAACCATGATAGGAATGATGATGATGGACTGGTAATTGAGTATTGTGTAATAATTGACCTTGGACCAGTTACCTAATGGTTGGTTTGCACTATAATCTGAGTTAATCCTTTGACAATACCATCTCGCTACCCCCCCCCCCCCACAACAATATGGAACAGAGAAAGGACCAATAAGCTTATATGTATGATAATTTTGGCAACATCAGGTTGAAGATAGTCCAGTTATCATCACTAAAATATATTTCCTAGATTGAAGTTATCACCGATTAAAAATATTTCCTAGGTTAAAGAGATAGCAGAGCAGACGGCGGTCAGCCATGCGTATGTGCACTGCCCGCAAGATAGTATTGTCTAAGGATTAACTGATCTTTAGAGGCTTTGTTTGATTGTATTTTATTGATTATCTCGCATTTATAGACTCCAGAAAGCTGGTGACACTGGGATTGCTCTCGTCATATTGATGGCCTTCAGCTTCATCCCTGCAACCTTCATCATCTACAACGTCAATGAGCGTATGAGAAGAGAAAAACGTCTCCAGGTCATCAGTGGTGTGAATGCTATTACCTACTGGTTTGTGGCCTTTATCTGGGATATGGTACGTACCTGGCTCCGAAGAATGTGAAATACAAGTCATCGAAAGTGGGAACTTGATTTTCCTGGCTTGGAAATTCATGGAATTTCTGATTTTTGGTTTTGAAGTTTTCGGAGCTCATGGACAAATACTTCCTTGACTTTGAAGTGTACCAATGTGTATATTATTGTTTAGATCTTATAGTTTGTTAAATGTATCTGGACTCCATTGACAAACTCCAGTCATATTTTTAACAGACACTTAAAAGCATTCTCAACATGTAGGGAAGATAACTATTGATTTCGAGATTGTCCCTAATATTGCACGATACGACTGAATGGGAATATCAGCAAAGTGAGCAGCTGTGTGGAGAAATGGTCCCAGTCCTGTCATTGATACCCCCCTCCTCCCTCCCCACCTTTGTTACAAAACTCTTCAGTTGCGAAGTCTGTCCACCCATCAGTCCGACCGCAAAAAATAACTGAAGCTGGTTTTGCTAAATATACATAATACTTGAACAATACGTTTTGAAACACCTTTGCAGTTTTATGATTATTTTGAAATTTTTCTCCATCAGATGATATTTGTTGTGACCGTGGGATTTTTCGTCGCCCTCGCAGCCATCTTCAAAGTGAGCATTTACTGGGCGAATATGAACCTGTGTGCTGTGGTCGTACTACTCCTTCTCTACGGGTATGTGTTCTTTTTTTCACAATTCCAGTACTTGATTGTCTTCCAATGCCCGAAGGCCCATCCATTCATCCATCCGTGCGTGTGAGTGCTCATGTGTCCATTCGACTTTGGATTGTTTTTCATGCCAATCCGCATATAGTTGGTGCTACCTGATGGCCAAGTTAAAATTTTGTTTCCGTACAATAATTTTTTAAACCGTGAGCTAATTCATTCCAAATTCTGTATGTGGGTACCTTGCATCGAGATCTCGCTTGGGATTGTTTTTCACGCCGATCCGCACACGAGGTGGCGCCACCAGGGGTCCAAGTTATGATTTCGTTTCCGTACAATACAGCCTGCATTCATTCTATCAAGTATCAAAATTATGAGGAATTTTTTTAAACTTATCTCCTATCCAGTTATTTTATGACCTATTTTATTGTAAAACCTGTAATAATTCAACCACCCTATTAATATTGAATCACCCCCAATTTTGCACACAAAATTCAATCAGTCATTAAAATTGATCACCCCCTCCCCCTTCTAAAATCATAAAAATAAGAAAAACTGTCAATTGTCAGGGCCATATCCAGAGTTTATTTGGGGACACCCTTTCTTGCCTTTTTTGGGGCACATTTGTTTGTATTTGGGAGCATTTGTATGTAAAAAGCATTAAAATTGACTGTAAAGTTTGGGTGCCCATACCCCTGAACAGGTATCATAGTGCCTCTGGATATGGCCCTGATTGTCAAACTTCCTGTTCTAATAAATTTTGTCATCCCCTGATTTTATGATAGGAAATGAATTTCCTGCGATTGAATTATTAGAGGAATTACCGTAACTCTCAGGACAGTAAGCATAGATCAGATTGCTGTAGCATGGATTACCTTGTGAGAGTAGAATCTGCAACCTGCAGAGTAAATGAGGCTCCAAATCACCAGGTGTACATCCAGATGCTCTGAACTACTTGGTTACCTCCCTTCCATACTTTCACATTTTCTTTTTTAACCATTTTCTGTGATTTAATTAACAATTACACTTCTCCCTCATTGTAACAGTGAAGTTGGGGGAAAAAAATGTTGACCACACTAGACACGAATCGCACTAGAGTGAGTCTCCATATCGGCAGCATACATATTACAGCTACTTGTCGGGGGACATAACAGTGGCCGTACTATACTGAAACTTTATCTACATGAACCATGTTATAATGAGGGAGAAGTGTATGTTTTTTTTTGTTTTTTTTTTTTATTGCCACAAAAAACATATGATATACATTCGTTCAAAAACAGATAATATCTTTATAATGCATGATGTAGTTAGCTGCTCATGCCATAGAAGGTAACAATTTTGTTCTTATACAAAGAAAAAAAGGCTGCCGTGGTTTACTGGATTTTCAATTCGGATTAATTTTTATACATTGATATATTTGAATGCAAATCGTGGTCCATGCAACAAATAATATATAACAAGTTATTTCGTAGCTGGTCAGTTGGATTATAATATAAATATTAATAATTCTCAAAGTACATATAGAGGGGGGGGGGAAATAAAGCTTTATCACTTACCGTTCAGGACTGGAGTGTATGTTAATGTTATTATAATATTGTTTGTACTGATATGATTTATAGTACTTTATTTACTATATTCTCTCTCTCTCCAGATCTGCAGTGACGTGTATGATGTACATGACGGTGAAGTGGTTCAAAAACCCGGCCACGGCCTACATGACACTCTTCTGCATGAACATGCTGCTGGGAATAATGCTGACCTTCACCCTCTTCCTGCTCAGCTTCTTCAAAACGCACCCTGTAAGTCTATTCACCGTTCCGGGATGGACGAGTTCCGAGGCATTTTCTGCGCACCTCCATTTGCAAAACTACGTCAATGCTGCTTCACCTTGGCAATCGTGGGTATTGATGTATTTAATGAGTACACAAATGTTCTCTATTCAGGGCTGTGAAACCTTCACGAATACACGAAATTCCGCGTGAAGCGAAATTCTTTGAATTTGCAGGGAAATTATGATTTCCGACATCGATACTACCTTGTTCTGTATTGGGTTGCTGATTGGCTGATCTGAGTACTCTGAGACAACAAAAATTAGTTTCCATCTGGCTGAATGTTTTTCTTAGTTGATGAAAGTTACATTAGATAAAAGACCTGGAAGTGGATGCCAACCACAAGTGTAATTATGGAGAATTATGATTGAAAATGTGACAACGACAACAACAACAACATGTTGCACATTATCCATGATTTTGTTTCTTCCTCATTCACACCCCTGCCTGTAACATTGCGTGATGTCTTGTTTCATGGCGTTGAAACCGTGTATACATTTTTCAAAACGAGGTCAAACCTGCTGTGCGCAAGGGGCTGATATCTAGGAAAGGCAAACAGCCGTCTTTAGCTGTCCAACTTGGTGTGCAGCATAATTGCTTTCGGCCGTCTCCTTTCTTTGCCTGCTTCAGTCCATCACACTGGAGTATGGCAAATTTTTAGAATCAAATCTGAATAAGGTCAATCCTATAAAAATTCAATTTGATCGGCCTCAATATTCCGGACAAAATTGAATCGGTCGTTCTGATAAAATTGATCACCTTCAGTTCTAAAAACATTTAAATACTGACAAAAAAATAATGGATGATTATCTGCATGATTTGGGACCATTTTGTCATCGTGTTCTAATAAATTTGATCCACCCTTGATTTTATGATGGAAAATTTCACTTCCTGTGATAGAATTATTAGAGAATTTACTGCCGATGGGATTTCATCACCCTCAAACTTTTGAAGAAATGAGCATCAACTTCATGTCCCCAAAAATGTCTGGGATTGACGATTTATACTTCAACCTGGAGAGCTTTGAAAATGACACATTAAAATTCAAGGCCTTGAATAAAACCTGTACCGTTTTGCCGCACTTTGATCCAAGTTGACCGTAATCAGCGTATGAAAAGAGACTGGAAATAGATATCGAACTACATGCTATGATACAAATATTACTCCTAATTTTTTTAATTTTTTTCATGATGTCATCGAAACAGGTGATCGGTGATGTGTACAAATATCTCCAGTACATCTTCATGATCTTCCCACAATTCTGTTTGGGCGAGGGGCTCATCAGACTCACGACAAATCAGGTGATCTCGGAAATCTTCGCTCGCTTCGGCGAGGACGTCTACAAGGATCCCTTCTCCTTTGACATGTTGGGTTGGCTGTACGTCGCCCTGGCAGTAGAAACTGTCGTCTTCTTCATCATGACACTGCTGACGGAGATCGACACCCGACCTATATTCAGGTACCGTGAACTTAGGAACTGAAAAACGTGTAATCCAGTCCAGTTAATATCATTCACAACAAAGATATGAAAGTCAAATAATTTGCTGAATCTGTCAACCGTTACATTTCAGCAAATAATATACCTCGCGAATTAGCGCAGAATGTAATTTGTTAGCCATCCAGTTATCATGATCTGATTTGAACCAAGAACAGCCACTTTGTAAGTACAGTCTCTTGTTTGGTTATTCTTAACATCAGGCATGTTTTAATTGTGAAATTTTAGAAACAAGAAACCGAAGGAAGACGTGTTAGAGGATGATGACGTGAAGAACGAGCGAGATCGTGTGGAGCATGGTGGGGTCAAAACTGATGTGGTCATGGCCCAAAATCTCTCCAAGGTCAGTTATGTTGTAAGAGGCTAGACCAGGGGCACGCTTTTGTTGTACAGTAAAACCGGTGTAACCAACTATGCTTGAGATCAGATTATAGTGTCGGTTTTGACAGGGTTCTGGTTTATTTAGGTTCAAAATAATTTAATTTAAGTATTGGGACCATGAATATGCTGGTATTTAGAGGTTGGTCAGTTTATCCAGGTTTTGCTGGTCAAAGTTTTGATAGCCCATCAGCTCTTAATGTGGGTGACTGCCCTTCAAATTTAGCATAAATTATACATACGAAGCTCTCAAAACAGGAAAACAGTTTTGTCCGCTTCCTGCTAGTGTTACGATAAATTAGATCGCCAGATTATTCCTACATATAGATAAGAAATAGAATTACCTTAGAGACCTGAATGTAAAGTATTTCTTTTACATCAGACCACAGAAGACGAGAACAATATGAGAAAGCCCTCCTATTATTTGATTACAAGAAGCCAAGCAATATAAAAGCTAAACAAATTGAAAATATTTCAAATTTCCCCAGTTGTGCTTATCAAGACTTGTTCATAATGTAATAAGGGCTATAATTTGACAGCAATGTGTAACTTTGTCGTTACAGACACACTTGTCTATTTGATTTTGTGTACATTTTGCATTTTTCACTTTCAGCTGTATATCCGTGGCCTGAAGAAAGTTGTAGCTGTGGACAACATCACTTTTGGTGTTAAAAAAGGCGAGGTGAGATCAAATTTAAAAAAAAACTTTTCTCCATGCAAGTTGAAAATATCAAAACTAGTTGGATACACATGGAATACACAAACTGATATATAAATATGGATGCATATGAAAGCGCATGTATTGGATAGAATACCCCAAACCCAGTAGGTTAAGATTATTGTATGCCATTTATTTCAATTCATTATGCTTTTCTTCAAAGTGCTTTGGACTACTGGGTGTGAATGGAGCAGGAAAAACCACAACCTTCAAAATGTTGACTGGAGATATTCAGCCCTCGGGTGGGAATGCCTTCCTTAAAGGAAAAAGGTAACCAACTGTCCCATATAAAATTTTTGCAAGTTTGTCACAATCATGGGAGATAATCCATCAAAATATCACAATCAGGGGAGATAATCCAATTGTAGTCCATGTATTTAAATGTAAAGCAGGGTTCCCGCGGTCATGGAAAATCCTGGAAAGTCATGGAATTTGAAAATTGATTTTCCAGGCCTTGAAAGTCATGGAATTTTGTGTCTGGTCATTGAATTTTTGTGAGAGGTCATGGAAAAAAGAAATGGAACTTGAAAATGTCAGCCAGGTCAATATTTCTCTTGATTTTTTTCACCGAAAAGATGATTTTCCTGGACCAGCGAAATGTTTTATTTGCCGAATGTCGCATGTGGTCTATGAATGTGATCAAGTGTGCATCAGGGGAGGTAACTTCGCTCTTGGAATTTTCTTAAACTCCCTGCGTGCATTTAGGAGGAAATGGCTGTTCTCAAATTGCATCAGTGTAAAAAGAAATGTTATGAAAATGCTCTTCTCACTCATCATGGCTGTCGACTGATTTTCTTGATGCCCCCATTACCCATATAGAATTTCTGATAGGTCATGGAAAAGTCATGGAATTTGTCCATAAAAGGTCATGGAAAGTCATGGAATTCAATCTGAATTTCTGTGCATGAACCCTGTAAAGTCAGTTGTCTGAAACCATGTAATTTCTCAAGTTTTATTTGTGGAAATTTTTTATTTCAACATTATATTGGTGAATGATTTTCTCAGATTTGTAAATTTAGTAGTTTTTGTCGTGTCTGTATGTTGTCACTTGACCAAAATTTTCACAAATTTTAAATTGTGACATATTTTTTGCAGGTACTCTGTGCAGTTCATCAAATTTGAAGTGATTTCTTAATAAGCCCCATTGGCCTCTAGTAATTCATGTCTTGTATCCTACATTTCAGCATCAAAAACATGAATGCGCAGCTGCGTCAGTGTATGGGTTACTGTCCCCAAGATGATGCACTCGATGACTACCTCACAGGCCGAGAGTTGCTCCAGTGTCATGGCAGACTGAAAGGGATGTCAAGCAAGGATATTAAAGAGGTAACTGGGTCGTTTGTCTTTGGAAAGATTGTTATGCCCCGCCTCTAACTAGAGGGGGGGGCATATAGCGATCGCTTTGTCCGTCCGTCCGTCTGTCCATCCGACTTTCTTGTCCACGCAATATCTCGGTTAATATTTGATGGACAGGATTGAAACTTGCATGGAATGTGGCCAGTGCCTGTAGTTGTGCAGCGTAGAGTTCTGGTATAATTTTCAAGAGTTATGGCCCTTTTTCGGAAATCTCTGTGAATGGGACTTGTCCGGGCTGGATCTTGGTTAATATTGTATGCACAAGTATGAAATTTGCATGATATGTGGTCAGTGCCCCACAGTTGTGCAGCGTAAAGTTTCTCCATGTTTCGCTTATATTTTCAAGAGTTATGGCCCTTTATTCCTGAATTCTCCGTGAATTGGGATTTGTCCGGGCTGCATCTCGGTTAATATTGTATGGACAATTATGAAATTTGCAGGATATGTGGTCAGTGCACTGTAGTTGTGCAGCGTGAAGTTTCTCTGCGTTTCGCATATATTTTCAAGAGTTATGGCCCTTTTTTCTTCAAACCTTTGTGAATTGGGACTTGTCCGGGCTGGATCTCGGTTAATATTTTATGGACAATTATGAAATTTGCAGGATATGTGGTCAGTGCCCTGTAGTTGTGCAGCGTGAAGTTTCTCCACATTTCGCGTGTATTTTCAAGAGTTATGGCCTTTTTTCTTCAAATCTTTGTGAATTGGGACTTGTGGGGCCGGATCTCGGTTAATATTGTATGGACAAGTATGAAATTTGCATGATATGTGGTCAGTGACCCGTAGGTGTGCAGCGTGATGTTTCTCTGCTTTCGGTTATATTTTCAAGAGTTATGGCCCTTTGTTTATCAAACCTAAGTGAATGGGATATATTTAATTGTCCAGGCTGGATTTCAGTCCATAACCGATTTGGACCAGGAAAATTGCTATATTATATGTTATTCTACATTCCAAAGCAGACAACATAGGACCTGAAGTATGAAATTGCCCCAAAAAGAGTGAATTGGGTGCAAAATTCAAAGTTCACTGATCGCTTTATAATTTCACCACAATATTCTCCCAAGGAATGTAGGTCTCATAACCAGGTCACATTTTCGGATTTGACGAAAGCCCTGGTGACCATCTTGCATCGGAACATCGTATTATCACTTGTTGGTTGATACTTGGAGTATGTATTATGTGAGGCATGGCAAAAAAAAGTGACTCAAACAGAATTTTTATAATTATCCAAATTAGGCCTCCATCAACCAATAAAGAACAGAACAATGGTAGGGCAGTGTCGGATTAGAGTGAAAGGGGAGGGGGGGGGGGCATACAATTGAGCAATCTCTGATTGCTTCCTTCCTGTGTTTTTGTTGATGGCACCTCAAATGGACTAAAGAGAGGATATATTGCCATTTGAATAAGTGACATTCTGTCAAATTGAGATTCATTTTGGGGAGGCAAATGTTTATCTTTGATTACTATTATCTTTCCATAATGCTGACAGTTTATCTGTACTTTTATTCACTGCCCTGGGATGGGGGGGGGGGGATTCATAACTTCTTCGATAGTTTAAACACTGTTTCACCACCATGCGATATTTTTCTTTATCAAGCAAAAGTGGGGGGTCTTCGATCTACAATGTACTTTTTTCCATAAAATTATTTGAGTATCTCTATCTTCATAGTTTTCTAAGTTTTGTGATGTCATTATCTCCCCTGATGACGACTCGTATCAGCAATGGCAAAATATGATGTCGGGAGAGTCATTAAAGGGAAATAACTCCTTCCTTATGACGATTCAATTTTGTTGGTTGGGAACCACCTTAATATTAAAGGTTTTGCTCAATTTTCTCTGCTGCCCTTAAAAATATTCACGGGGATATATTTGTTGTTGTTGTAGATGATAAATGCCATCAATACGAGTCTGGACTTGCAGTCTCTCCTGGACAAGACGACACGTACATACAGCGGGGGCATGAAGAGGAAACTCTCTGTTGCTATAGCAATCTTGGGCAACCCCGATATTGTGTATTTGGTGCGTATTGACTGTCGGAGTCCTGAATCCATGATAACCGATATAATTATTACTTACAGGTGCAGTACCTTACCCAAAAGTATTGGGGCAATAGAAATGATTAGAATGTTTTTCAAATTATACAAAAACTTAATCTTATCTTTGTGGTTATCCCTACAATTATGACGTCATCAAATTTATTAAAGTGACTGATCCTATTTTGAGACAAAAACCTTCAGTACAGCTCTTAAAAAACAAAAATTGGATTAGAATTTCCATCAATTTGGATTAGGGATATAACATGGATTAACTTTGATGTTGTTTGTTTCAGGACGAGCCCACAGCTGGTATGGACCCAGGGAACAGGAGACTGGTGTGGAACGTTATATCTGACCTGGTCAGAGCTGGACAATCACTTATCCTTACCTCTCACAGGTAACTTGTCCAACTACAGGTCCCATTCTGATAATGAACTGACCTCTCCATCGTATCTGACCTGGTCAGAGCTGGACAATTGACCACTCCATCTGGTCAACCATTCACTGACTAATCATACAATTTCAATCTGGTTAATACATTTCTGTCTGAATTATATAAAGATTATATTTTGTTGTAAAACACAGCACGGTGGGTGATGAGCTTTTCGGCACATAGGGGGCGCTGTTTGCATATATTATGGGCTATCAGCTGATAGAGCGCCATTTGCAAAATATTTTTATATGCCGTCTTGCTTCCTGCTGCCTGCCTGCTAGTACAGTTCGCAATTGGGCTGACTATGTTTTGACCCAAGGTGGCAGTGGGAAGCTATTTTAATTTGTGGAGATATTGGACCAAAGTACAGGGTACGGTAATTCTTCTAATAATTCAATCACAGGAAGTGAAATTTCCCACCATAAAATCTGGGGGTGATCAAATTTATTAGGTTCAAAATCATGCATATAATCCATTATTTCTTTGTTATTTCAATAATTTTAGAGTGTGATCAAATTTATTAGAACCACCAATTGAATTTTGTGGGGGGTGATTGAATTTTGATAGGGTGATTGAATTATTAGAGGGATTACTGTATTATATCAATCCACTCAAGTCCATTATAATCTATCATCGTGATACTGGGTAGTATAGCCCTTTCCGGAAAGTATTTGATCCCCCTGATTAACTGCCGCTCTTTGAGGTTAAAAGTACATAAAACTGCTTCCAGGAAGTAGTCGCCTCGGTTTCACATTTACCAAAGGCACCCGCAATTGTTTTGAATAATATATTGATAAAGTATTCCTGAATATTTGTTTTAAAAACTGTTCTGTTAATATTTTCTTCATGAACCGATAGATCCTGTATTCGTGTACATTGGGAATTTAATTTTCTAGAAATATAGAATATCTTATTACTAAAAGTAATTGTGAAGACTTTTGGTACTTCCCAAAAGTTCTCTGCACCAACATTCCCCTCGTGGAACAAGGGGGATAAAACCCTTCCCGAATTGGGCTATACAAGGGCTGCTCATTATCACAACACCCCCATTCCCATCCCACTCCTACCACACCCCACTTCCCCTCCTCCAATGATATTTGAGAATTGAAAAGTACTTAACTGATGTTCTGTTGATATTTGACAGTATGGCCGAGTGTGATGCGCTGTGCACAAGACTGGCGATAATGGTAAATGGTCGATTTACGTGTATGGGGAGTCCACAACACCTCAAACACAAGTGAGTCATTTTAGCCTAAGCTTTGAGACTGCTGATATTTATTTACCAGGTTAGGGAAAACCTCTCTCTAAAAATGGAGGTAAAATGGTCATTTTTGTCCAACAAATTCAATGATATATCGAAGATAGAAACATCCGCCATAGGTGACCATGGATATATTTATCCGCTTCGGATGGTATTGAAAAAACAAATTGTCGTCTATCTAATTTGCGCAAGAATAGACTACATGTTTTGTTCTGTGTTAACAATTAGGCTATGCACACTTTCATTGGAAAACCACTGTTCCGGCATGTAACAATATTTAAAGTCAGTCGCCTGAAGATTTTGTAGCGTTATGATGAATAAGTCAAAAGTTGTCAAGCAAAAACGACCTTTTTTATCTCCATTTTTAGAGAGAGGTTTTCCCTGACCTGTTTACTGGCTCTCTCTACACATTGTTTGGTCAATATAGTCTGTTCATTTTAATTGGTCACTCACTTTGGAGCTTATCAAATATCAATAGTTTACTCTGAAGAAATTTTCTTCGGTTTGCTATACTACTCTACAAAATGACTACCATTACTGTGTGATATTGATACTATATCACGCCTGAAATAACTTTGTTATTCTATCCATATATTAAGTACTCTCTATCTATTCCCATATATAGATTCAGCGAAGGATACACCGTTATACTGAAAGTACGGAACCCCGCCACCAATGGCCATACAGTATCAGAGTTCATGTACGCTACTTTCCCCGGTTCCCAGTTTAAGGTAGGCATTCTGAGTCAGCTTAGCGAGGCACAGAAGTTGAAATGAGGAAACTCGAATAGATAGCTAACAAAAAATTTTAATTTCCACCAGTAATATATACTGCAGCATGTGGTCTGATGAAATCTTGCTCATCTTGGTGCTTTAAATTTGACAAGGTGGAAATGTTATTGCTATGCTCAGTCTTAAAATGCTATATTCGAAGAAGAGAAATGCAGTGACTGTTGAGTAGTCGATATAGTGTATGACATGGTCGCGTCACTGTATGTATGAATACAAACCTGTTACAGGGTGATTTTTGGCCTTCTCCACCAAAAGTTTGCATAAGGAATGGAGATATCTGGAATCGAAAATGAAAGAAGTATTTTATTATCACCAATTAAAACATTTTTTCGCATCGTTCTCTGTTAATAGGACCAGCACTATAGCACAATGGAATTCACCATCCCAGTGGAAAGCGCTAAGGTGGCCCTGATATTCGGTCACATTGAGCGTCATAAGGAACAGCTGGGGATACAGGACTACTCTGTTCAACAGACAACATTAGATTCCGTAAGTATACACATGTACTTCCAGTTGGTCCACAGTATCTATGCTTATCAGCAGTTTTGTTTCCCAGACTGGTACCCTTTGTCCATTGCCAGGCATCACTAGCAACATTTCCACATCTGTACAGGGATCCCCCAGTCCTGGAAAGTCATGGAATTCTATCTCACGTCATGGAATTCTGTTGAATATCATGGAAAACTTTCCCATTGAATTTTCATGATCCCTATATTTTATGAATTCTGGTGTCATTTATTACAACACAAGCCCCTTTCTTTCTTTCTTTCTTTTTGTCCCCTACCAGACATTGGAGAAATTCTCCGGGGATTTGCTCCTTCCGACATTCTATCGATCCTTCGCACTTTCTTCATGACTGCAATAACTCAAAAAACGATTTGTCCGTTTGACATCAATCTTGGACAGTGGGTTGATATGAGAGAGAGAATGACTGGGATTGTTTTTCGGCAGCCTGAATAATCCAATATGATCACCATGGCCGCGGTGGCCTTGACCCGTACTCAGAAATAAGGAATAAATTAGCTGATCAACTGTTTGAAAAGAGCACACGTTACAACGTCATGACATCCTGAGCCCACACTGATCCATTTAGTAATGGATGATGCTGATTGGCCGAGACTCCATGGACACATTATCTCAATCTCCTGGCTTCGATTGCATATACCTTTCGTCTAAACGGCTGCAGGAATGATCTCTGCCCCACCGTAATAAAAATGTAGAACGGAAGGAACAGTTCGTATGATTCGATGATATTCCATTGGTTTGGCGTTTTGATTGGCATGGATCACCAGCGCGTGATGGATAATGCATGAATGAAAGAACGTACCGGTTCTATTTTCAGGTTGTAGTCAGAGAGACCTATCCCTCCCATCCACGTCATTTTTTCAATGAAAAGTCCGCCATTGTGTTGCTAAGCCGCGTCACAGCTCTGTAAATTTGTAAAACTGCTCTATCCAAAAAGAGTTCGTTTGCGTTTGTCTTGATATAATACCGTACTGATGTTATTCATGACATAATTGAAATGTATAATGGCATGGTTGACGTAACTGCACAGTTAGAAACTAAATTATGTGACATGTTTCGCGTAATACACTGCGCGCATAATAATGTAACAGCTCATTACATTTTTGTTGCCTGTGGGTGAGATTAGATTTGGAGCTGTTTGTAAAAAGCGGAAAACGGATCGAGGCTTGGTGAATGACATTATCTGTCCACCGCGTTTTCAATACCAATAAAATCAGAGGGTATATCTGACAGTATGGGGTAGACCGCACTGCCGTGACCTAATGGTTAGAGCATCGGCCTCGTAAGCGGTAGGTACTGGGTTCGATCCCAGGCCGGGTCATACCAAAGACTTAAAAAATGGAACTTGTTGCTTCCTCGCTTACGCTCAGCATTAAGAGGATAGAACAAGGACTGGTTCGCTCGATGTCAGTATAATGTGAGTGAGTGGGGTGTCATGTCTGCCTACAGCATGATATTTCGATGGGACAGCACTATAAAATGGCAGCATTAGATCTGCTCTGTTACAAGTCCTTACCCCCGCCCTTCCCTTCCCTTCCCCGTCGTGATATAGCTGAAAAAAATGTTGAAAGCGATGTTAAACCCTATTCATTCACTCACTCAGTATGGGGTATACCAGCTGATGCCACGAGAATGTGCTCAGACAGTAACAGCGTGGGAAACATTCAATGGGTCATGGTTATGATCCCCCTGATGGCTTTAACTGATCTTTGTCTCAAAAAGATCCTTCATTTCTCTGCCTGTTATTGCTGTTTCCGAAAGGAATAATTGTGGTGTTTGTGATTAAATATATCTCCGTCTTTTTACTTTGATTAGATTTTTATCCACTTTGCGAAGCGGCAAACTGACGGTTTGGTAGAGAGCCCAGATGGGAGCGTGACAGAAACAGATGTTGAGACGTCGAAAGGTACGTTAACGAAGTCTGACATATCCCTGTCCGGACCATTCATCAATCAGACATATGCATACATGAATCCACGGCTCAATATGGAGGGTGATGACATTGAACTGCAGTCGAAGGGAGATCCAGGATATTTTGCTCGAAACCTGAGAGAGGACGTCTCACGTCAAAGCAGTCAGCGATCAGAAAAGGCCAAAGTGAACCCACTTGCGAACTTGGGGCAGACCGACGAATTTGAATATGTGACCCACTTGTGATGTGGTCATCCAGAGAATTGACCTAACAATGAACAGACTATTGAAAAAGTGTTTTGTGAGCAATCAAACCAGGGTAAGGGTGATTCAGATCTCCCACTCTGGTATCGGCCGGTGGACTTAAAAATGACTTGTTATTCATGAATTAGATATATTTACAGATATGTTGGACTATGGAGTTACAGGACTGATCTTAACTTTACGATGTGTACATGTGGGAAACATTCCTCGAATGAAAAAAAACCCCTATAAATACAAATATTGCTGAGAGATGGAAGCATCGTCAGCAGTCTCTCATGGTTGTCAAACTTGTGAGAGCTGTTCATCACTTTCCAAGACTTTGTTCTGCGAGAGTAATTCACTCGTCGGTATTACTCTCCAATACATTTTCCTTCTCCAGGAGAGTGAACAATAACTCTCCTGAAGGCAAACTTAGGTGAGTGATGGAGAGTGATCACTCTCCTCAAAAACGAGACTGCGTCAGAAGAACATGTACAGGTTTGCAGTATGGCAATTGAACAAATTTTTAAAATTTATATCAGATATTTTATCGATCTTACTATACTCCCCCCGCCCGAATTGAAGAGCCTATGAAACAAACTGTTGATCATATTTTTGCATAATTCCA
This sequence comes from Hanleya hanleyi, assembly GCA_036873755.1. Taxonomy (NCBI): domain Eukaryota; kingdom Metazoa; phylum Mollusca; class Polyplacophora; order Lepidopleurida; family Hanleyidae; genus Hanleya; species Hanleya hanleyi. The sequence continues at coordinate 173,181 of JAVTVY010040300.1, forward strand.
TTTAATGAATAGCCGTCTTCCCTGTTGAAGTTTCTTTAAGGATTAAAAATATATATATATCAGAATCCAGATAAATATACTAAATATTTCATAATAATAGAATTGTAATTAATTGATGTAATGACATTTTATATAGACCATATTTTACTTAGACCATATTTTACTTTGTACAATTTAACAGTCATTGTCACATTTATACTGCACAAAGTTTGAAGCTTTTTCCAACGCATAATTCATGAACTACTAATTCATGAAAATGTCACGCATAATTTACCACAGTTATATTTCCATAACTGATATAAAGAAAAATGGAGAAAAAAAAATATTTGTAGATATTCTCATCATCCACTAAGATAAAATGTAACAGGTAGACAATGTGTTGTAATATACTGTTTATGAACCGATGAAATTGAGTAAATGGCCAGCATCAGCTACTGCTTATTGGTATTCTGCCAATACTAGCATTATTAGGCTAAATGAAATGAATGTTCAGCTTCACAGGATGCGCTGTGTCATTTTTTAGCACCGAATCAAGCCGACAAGAAAAATGAAATAAATGAAAATAATTTTACGGGTTTTTAAAAAAAAAACTTTTTACACATTGCTCTCAAATTTTTACCAAACTAAATATTCTTGAACACGGATCAAGGAGTTGTTTGGTGTATTGTTATAATTCGCAGGAAATACTAGTGTTGAAGACTGACTCTTTAAGTAACTCCAAGAACATTGTTTTTCATGCAAATTGTATTAAACTACTGCAATGGTTAGCCAGAAAAGATGGATATATATTTGGTCTGTGCAAAAGAGGGGGAAAAAAAGATCCCTTTCTCGTCATTGTGTCTGTGAAGCTAGACAGATTAATGTTGTTCAGCCTTTAATATGTTGGAGCCTATTTTACAGATTGAACTCGTATCTGGGTTGAACGTTTTTTCTTGTTTAGAGGCTGTTACAGATTTTAGTCAGATTTGACTTGCATGATTGCATGTACAACCACGATAACTATATACTGTTAGTAACCAGATAAAGTATCTGATATTTGAACTCGTACCCTGGGCATTTTCATCATTTGACTGATCCACTTCCTTACAATTACGGGCATTTTATCCTGTGAGTATCAATAGTTTACTATTTTATTTGCACATAATTTATATTTTTATAAGATGGTGGTGAAAAAAAATGTCTGTCAAGCAAACTCATTAATGCAATTTAAATGCTGAGAAAATTTTATACTGTTATTTACCCTTGTTAATTTGTAAATCCAGAGGTTGTCATCATTTTGATACAGAGCAAACAATGGGGGAACGATGAAATCCCTGAAGTGTTTTCAGCAAATTCTGGTATATTTTGTTCCGAAAACAAATGACAGCTGACAGAGTTCTGCTCGCTGATTTCATTGGAACGTTAACTCTAAACAGTTCATCTGCTCAACTTTTACTCCTTTGCCATAATTTAAAAAAAACAATTCTCATGACCATAATATTACCCTCCAGTTTTTACCCTGTTGACATCATTTTAATGACTTCTCCATGGATCTGCTTATATCATGTATGAATAGTGCCAACTATATCAATTGTTGTGACAGTTATATTACATCAGTTTATTTCTCGTCGTCAGTAAATAGCACTCATTAATCAGAATGTTTGTCTCACAGTTCATTTGATGAAGCATGGTATAATATTATGTAAATGTATGTAAAGATTGGGGTTGAGCTTACAGCAAATGGGTTTTCTTCACGATGAAATTCGGAGTACTGGTTGAGGAGCAGAAAGCTAGAAGGGGTTGTAGTATACGGAAGTTTTCGCGTTATATTTTTGTCCGTCTTTTATACACATGATGGCAACTAACAATGCAAATTTTATACAAGCTTTATCATTTTTATAACATTATCGGAAAGAAGGTGCCAGTGTTATGTAACTCTATATGATCATGCCTAGCATGTTAACATTGAATTTTGGATGGAATAGTTACTGGAATTTGAATTCTAAATATGATGTTTATTGGTGCATAACTGACAATGGTGTTTTTAAGTGGGAGGGGGAAAAAAAGCAAAATATCAATTCTTAAAATGTCTTGTGATATTGTCGACTGTGGTAGAATAAACCCGATTTTTAAAGGAAATAATTTTGATATTTTACAATTTCTTCTATGTCCCATGATTGCGTGATATATCTCGACCTAGCTGTCTCATCTATGCCATAGCCCTGTACATGTGCACATCGCTTAGATATACTTGGACAATGTTGGACAGCTGGATGTATTTCTTAGCTTTGTAATACAGTGAAACCTGTATAAATCAACCATGCTTGAATATTGTGTCAGTTTTGACAGGGTTCTGGTTTATCAGGGTTCAAAATACCTTAAATTTAAGTATTGGGAGCCAAGATAAAATGTCAGTATGTAAAGGTTGATCAGTTTATCCAGGTGTGGGTAGTCACAGGTTTCACTGTGATATACACTGATATTTATGTTGAACTGCATGCATCATGAATGTTGTCAAATTGAATATGAAATTACAAGTGACATAATCTCCTAGAAAACTAGGCTTCCAAAAATGTGTATATTTTCATCAGTATGTAAATACAGCCAAAATATATTTTGATACATATCAGGTCAATATATACCATGTATTGAAGATCGCAGGATGTGATATTTTGCACTTGTGAAATCTATTTTTATATTCAGCTCGACGAATAACTCTACAATCAATAGGGCAACTTTTCTGTTCAATAAAAATGAAAATTAAATTTGATGCGTATTTTTCTATGCTTGTAAAGTTGTGATTTGCTTATCAGGGAATTTTCTCAATATGGGCTGGGACTCAAATGTTAAAATTGTTGAATATCAACTACCGAAGTTTTCTCGACTCTATTCAGACTTTAAGTCAGAGATATTCACTACTCCATCCAAGATATCCGCTATACAGCCTATTACTCCAAGATATCCAATTATTCAGATTATTTATTTCTTTAGGTATCCACAGAGTCCTAAGGTATCCACAGAGTCCTAAATAATGCCTAGATATCTAACGTCCAGTAAAGACCATTGTCGCCGAGGCCACAGCTATGTCCCTACGCCATACTCCGACAAATGCTGTGGCATATAAAGAGCCCAGTTCAAGTATGTGTCGGCTGTTCTTAGGTGGCCAATCACAGCGGCTGTATTATCTAGTCCTTTTGCAGCCGACACACTTGGCTACTCGAACTGCGCATTTTCCACGAAAAATAGAGGAAAAGCTGATGCAGACTATCTGTGACAGGTTCAATGTTCAGTTTACTGGATCACCAGAAATTAGCTATATAGCTTCCATCTTGAGAAAGAAAGATGTTCGCTTACAATATTTAATTTTGGAAATAGGCCTATGGATCAAGCAAGTGATCGATAAAATATGTTATGGGAAAGCTTAGGAACACGCTGAAATTGTCGAATTTGTGGAGGAATTGATGCATCGATGAAAAACAATGTTGTGAGCGCCCAACCCTATATTATTTCCCTAAATTAGACTGCACATGTACTGCGCTCTCTAATAAGTAAGTATAGGAAATGACCACCTCTCAAGAAATCCTGTTGCCACCCATGATGCATGATTTCGACCCATTGTGTCAACTTCCAGTTCGGTTCTTTGATCAACCTCAGATTTTATGGTGGAAAATTTCACTTCATATGATTGAATTATTAGAGGGAAAAACTACTCTAAATTGAGCTAAGCGAAGTAGACGGACCGATAATTCTATTACAAAAAGAAAAATCTGAAAACCTTTACATTTCAACTTTAATGAGGAGACTTAATTGCCCGATGCTCGATTCTTCACGAAGATTCACATTCAGTCTCCGTGGCCTAACCCCTAGTTTGATAAACCCCATATGAAACGAGATTTAGCATTTCTCATATGGGTTTTATCAAACTAGTGTGAAAAAAATCAGTATGATTTTTCATTGCATATCACAATTTCGCATGTAAATTCCAGAAAATAATTGAAAGATATTTAGCAAAACTGTAGGAGTGTGATACAAATTTTTTCTCGCATCACAACGGCCAAAAGCAATGTGATTCACCCATGTGATACAAAACCTGTATCACACCCTTACAGTTTGCTAACTATATTTTTGATTATTTTTCAACATTATTTTGATGTGAGAAATAAATTATAACACTCGTGGTCATGTATCTGATTTTTATCACACTCGTTTGATAAAACCCATATGAAACTCGCTAAAGCTCGTTTCATATGGGTTTTATCAAACTCGTGTGATAAAAATCAGATAAATGACAACTCGTAGTGATAATCTATATGTATCACATAGGTGTATCACATTGCTTTTGGCCGCTGTGATATGAGAAAAGACAGTACAGAACCATTAATGAGAGGGTTCCGGACAACCCTCACGGATGGAATACCCATGGACAAAACTCGCAAAATCGGACAAAACATCCACTTTATATGGAAATAGCCATGCTATTTGTGATGAAAACTTACCTCACATCCACTCTTTGCATTTCTTGTTCTACATGAAATCATTAGTAAGAATTTGAATAACACAGTTCTCTCCCCAGCTTGTCACCTGTCGGCTCACTTCCCACAATTCCTTCTTGATTCTACTGCCGTGGATCAAGGAGGCCATCTTGTTCAGCTCCGTGAAAATTGATCTATTTCTAGCGAAATCACTGCAGTTGGATTACCTCAGACGTCTGATATTCTGCAAGAAGTCCTTTGGGAAGTATTCTTTACGATTATCAAGAAATTATGACTCAAAATAGGTCTCAAATGTCATGCATAACTTGCGGTGGTGACAAGCCTGTATATGACCTAAATTCCAAATGCCCGTCCTGTCGCCAGGGTATAATATGCATCTGGGATACTGCCTGTGAAGAATGTATTATGTGGGTGCCTGGCCTGTTTCAAGCCCATCTAGCCGGGACACTGGCCTGTAATGATAATAAAGCCAATGTGCCTACTAATGTCGCCAGTGAGACGTATGTAGCTATGTCTCCCCGATCTGTCATGATCGAGGAAACTAGGGAGTTTGTTGATTCGCTAGCTGGGTCTACGTTAATCAGTTTATTGAACGTAAATAAAGATAAACGCCCTTCCCGCTCATGTTTCTTCCATTTCAGACCGGGCGAAGGATCAATGAGAAACCGACCCAGATCGTTCAAGTGGAAGAGACACGAAGATATGGAAACTGGCACAACTGCGACAGTGGAGGTCGAACTTCCTATCAAGCGGACGCCTGGATATGACGACGAAGGGAATGGGTCCAGGCTCGGTGTCGGAGAGCACTTATGATTTTGAAAACCTTGGCAAATCTACGGAGGCGCCTATTGCTAAATTTTCATTTGGACCCGGGATTGTGAGATTGCCTTCCTCAACCCCGTTGAGGCCAGGACTTTCCGGTCGTTCACTAATCAATACTAACACATGTCGTAACGACTGGTTTGTCTGACCGTCTCCAATCTGCTTCCGGTTTCTCTGGTGGCCTTCCTCGTCCCCCTGCCGAGACTGTTGTCACTACGAGCCTTCTGAGCCATCAGAGAGTGAGGTTCCCACAACAACGCCAGAGTATGGGTATGTATACAGGTACCTATAATATGCCAAATTCTTTGCCTGCCTCTGAGACGCAGTATCAAGACTCTTCTCAAGTAGGTCAAATTATGCGCCATCGCCCTTGCGTGGCTTAGTTCAGTATTCTTCTTCTGGTGGTATTCGGGGTACAGGACCGGCTATGTTACGTATGATGCGTCCTCCTATACGTGCTTCCAGTTTACTTCTACAATGGCCGTGCTCGTGGCCATGTGTGAGGTCCTCGAATATGAACACCCCCCATCAGGTCCAGCTTCCGGTTCACTCAAGTGACTGATCCTACCCTGGCTGCTATTCTGCTCGGAATGGAACAGCAGCGACAGGAAATGAAGGAGCTGAGAGAGATGATGACCAGTCAAATCAAGGTCGGCATGCCACCGTTTCCGAGATTTACTGACCAGTCTGTGCAACCGGAAGCAAAATTGACGGGGTCTATCACTTCTGAGACTCCTCTCTGGCAGGAAGCCCAGGATGACATGGAAGTGGATAGGGATCAGTACGGTAGCTCAGAATGCTGATCCGGATGCCTGTAAAAACTATGATTTAATTGCGGGTATCTATGACTTAGTTCCGAATATGCAGCTTCTGGTCCCATATGTGGGGGATATTGAAACTGACTCGAGAGAGTCAACTCGGGTTACGAGGTCGGTAACGGACGTTCCGGCCTCAACTGCAATTCATTCTATTTGCCACCTGTTCCATAGAACGTTGGCAGAACCCGCTACGCAAGAGGAACGTGCAATCAGGCTTCGATCTAGAGCTCGCTTCTGCCCTGCAGGATCTTGTGGTCCGTTCCCAGTACAGAAGCCAATATACGGTCATATGGCATACATGACTCACCATTCAGCTTCCGGTCTGCTGAGGTTAACGGGGATTACTCGCATTTGTGTCCTCCAAATACGAAAATGCCTAATAACCCTGACGTTCCATTTACGAACAGGCCTCCGTACTTGAGGAAACTGCCCGTCAAGGAGTGGCGATTGCAAATAATCTGGACTGGTTTCTTAAAGCCATTAAGGATGATTTATTCTCGTTGGCGGGTGCGGAAAGTCAAGAGCTGTTACAGGAGGGAACAAACCTCGTTCTTGACTACCAGAAGATAGCTTCCGGTGCTGTAGAAGACTTACTAGTAAACAATGCCTATATGTCTTCTGTGCTCGTGTATGTAAGGAGAAGGGCCTTCATTCATCTGATTCACGAATACACACCGTAAGCTGTAAAGAGAAGCCTGTTAGAGACGCCCACAGCTTCCTCTTTACTGTTTGGTGATGCTGTTTCCGAAGTCCGTCCTGAAATGAGTCGTATTGAGCTTGACAGGTCAGTGGCTTTCGGTGCTTCTGTCAAGAGACCGACGGCTTACGGGTCGGGTCCAAAGGCGAAGAATATTAAGAAGAACCCGCCTTCAGTTCCAAGGCTAATAAGGGTTCTTCTAATCAACAGCAAGGCCTAACACCTGCTTCTTTAGAGCCCAGGTTATCGAGCTTTGGTCGGATGTGTTTTCACTTCGCTCCCAGAAATTTTGCGGATTTCAGCTGATCTTAGCTTTGGTTTCTGTGCAATATATTTTGTGAATACTTTTGGCAAGTACCTGTGGTGAAAGTTTGGAATAATTTCTCAGGTTTTTGCTGTTCAGGGCGTTTTTTTGCCTTTGTCGGGTTTGGAAATCGGACGACAGCATTATTCGAGACTTCTCCGACAATATAATGTGGAACCCGTCTCGTACTCTCGACTGCGAGACCGAGCTGACTGCCTTGGCCCTGTTTTCATTAAGATGACCAATCACAATTTCCCAGTAGAATTATTATTCATATAGTGAGTGATTGAATATTAACTATATTTCAGTTATATCACGACGTTGTGTCCTATTACTTTTCACACCCAGGAACCACACGAGTGGGGTCCTATTCCTTTTCACACCCGGGAACCCCACGGGTGCCTCAGTTAGTCGCCTCTTACGACAATCTGTCTGAGGAGCTGAGACCTATTCTTACCATGACCTGCGGTGTGCACGACAACCCAGGTCAAGCCTCGGAAGCCCCATGGGGCTATTATTCATTTTCTCTGAGTATAATGGAAACATTGCGCCATCGGGAAATAAAGATGAAAGCTACACTCTTAATTCGCTAATGTTAGATTTAACATCTGGAGTGCTGGAGGAGGGAAAGCATTTAGAAAGTGTTGTATTTATAACACGTAAGTGGTAAATGCAACATACTAAACTGTTGTATCCAACACTTAAAAGTAGTGAATACAACACTTTCTAAGTGCTTTCCCTCCTCCATCACTCTAGATGTTAAATCTAACATTAGCGTTTTAAGAGTATCGATCGGCGTAAGCTGAGGAGGAAGGGAGGGAATTTGGCCTAATGTCACACTCAAGTTTGTTTCACTCATATGGTGACAGTCAGTTTGGTTAGTGGAGGAAGCCGGGAGTACCCGGAGAGAACCACCGCCCTTCGGCAAGTAACTGACAAACTTTCACACATGGACCAGCTGGGCTCGAACCCGTGCTGGTTCAGCGATGTGAGGCTAGCGCTCACCAGCGAACTTCATTATATTAGCAAGGCTTAGCCCACAAACATGATGCTTCACACAGTTTATGTTAACACGAATATAAATTCAGTCGCAAAAAAACTGGAGCCGAAGAACCACCCAATGAGCAAGACATACATAACAAATTAGTTTGAGTTTATAACACGAAAACTAAGCAAAGCGAAAACATACAGATAATCATATTAATATTACGAAATGTCAGCTTTGAGAATAAGGAAACTCCAATTTGCAACAAATAAGTACAAAACACATTCGCGCTGGTGGCACTGAACATACACCACGTTTAAGGTTTAAGCCCTCTCTACTCCACCACTGGGTAGGTTACCACCCCCATCCACTGGCCAGTTCTTGAGCTGCCTGTGTTCCCAAGTCTCCACCAATCCATCAAGGGAAGAATGCATCAATGATCCTAATGCCGTGAGGGATTAAGTTCCTCCCCCAAACATACGACGCAACCACGTCTGTCGAGAGACAGAATCTAGAATCGGTTTCGTAGACTGGTACCAGCAAGGACCCATCAGCAACTTTGTCGGTACTGTAAACTGAGCACCAGTTGTATTATATACCCAGCTACTCGGGGAACGGTCTTACAACGGGTCTTCAAAATTTCTATTTTGCTCATTTGGACCTGTTGTAAATTTAAAACAAACAGGTTGGTCTTTACTTTCCTAACGGATAGGCACTGCGCATATCAAGGATAATTCTATTTCACGAAAAATTCAAGAAAAATTCAATAGGGCATTATATATTTGACAATTGTGAGTGAATATTTTCAAAGTGAGTGAGAATTAGCAAGGATAATACATATTTGTTTCCCTTAGTATCATCGTAAATCATCTGGTTATCTTTGATGCAATGCCGATCACGTTGAATTGATAAGTGGATACTTGCTCAATTTCTAATTGTTTTTGTTAATTTGTATCTGCCTAGGGTTTGAATAAATTGAATTTTATGGTTATGGTTATGTAGAAATAACTTCCTTCTTAAACCATTTCTATAAGCCGATGAATGGCACTTCTCTGCGACATCGGATCTGGGCAATATTTTGCTCGGGATCTTAAATAGGCGGTGAGAGATGATTTTTCGACATATACGAAGTGTCTGATTCTACGGCTCTTCAGCTTTTGTCGGACAGCTCTCAGTGGCGTCGGAACGTAATTGAAAGGGGATAAAGGAAAAATTCATAGGGGGTCAACTATCACAACCCAATAGGCGAGGGTCCAGGGGTCGCCTAGACCGGAAATGTGTTATACGGGTTTTCCCAGAAACAAATCTGAACACAATGTATATAGATTGATATTTCTATTTTCACATTAGTTTCGCATCAGGCTGATTAAAAAAAGTTTCCTGTTTAGCATCACCACCCGCTCCGAAATATTCGCCAGTAGTAGGTAGCACGCACCGAAGGGCCAATTGACCTCAAAAATTTGCATATGACCTCTGTGACGTCACAGCGACAGCCAATCAGAAGCGCGTATTTTGAGATGTGGGTGTGGCTATGTGTGTGCGCATGCGTGAGTTTTGGCGGGAAAGTTTTATGTTAATGAGGTCATTGGGTGCATTGGGACTATTCAAGATGGCGGCTTGTTTTTTCTAGGTTAGGGGTGGTCGGTTTCAAGATGGCGGCCGATTGCACTTGTTTGACCCTTCATTTGCATATTTTCAAGATGGCGGCTTGTTTTTTCTAGGTTAGGGGTGGTCGGATTCAAGATGGCGGCTTGTTTTTGTAGGTCAAGTACACTTGCACTTGTTTCGCGCCTCATTTGCCTATTTTCAAGATGGCGGCCTGTTTTTTCTAGGTTAGGGGTGGTCGGATTCAAGATGGCGGCCTGTTTTTTTTTGTAGGTCAAGAAAACTTGTTTGGACTTGTTTGCCCCTTCATTTGCCTATTTTCAAGATGGCGGCCTGTTTTTTCTAGGTTAGGGGTGGTCGGATTCAAGATGGCGGCCTGTTTTTGTAGGTCAAGGTCACTTGCACTTGTTTCGCGCCTCATTTGCCTATTTTCAAGATGGCGGCCTGTTTTTTCTAGGTTAGGGGTGGTCGGATTCAAGATGGCGGCCTGTTTTTTTTTTGTAGGTCAAGGTCAATTGCACTTGTTTCGCTCGTCCTCATTTGCATATTTTCAAGATGGCGGCTTGTTTTTTCTAGGTTAGGGGTGGTCGGTTTCAAGATGGCGGTTAGTTTTTCTAGGGTGGGGGTGGTCGGTTTCAAGATGGCGGCTAGTTTTTGTATGTTAGGGGTGGTCGTATTCAAGATGGCGGCTTGTTTGTGTGTGTGATGGGTTTTTCCCCCTGGTTCATTGGTGTTGATTCAAGATGGCGGTTAGTTTTTCTAGGTTAGGGGTGGTCGGTTTCAAGATGGCGGCTAGTTTTTGTATGTTAGGGGTGGTCGTATTCAAGATGGCGGCTTGTTTGTGTGTGTGATGGGTTTTTCCCCCCTCTTCATTTGCATATGTTCAAGATGGCGGCTTGTTTTTCTAGGTTAGGGGTGGTCGTATTCAAGATGGCGGCTTGTTTGTGTGTGTGATGGGTTTTCCCGAGTAGAATATGCAAATGAGGTGAAGGTTCATTGGTGTTGATTATTCAAGATGGCGGCTAGTTTTTCTAGGTTAGGGGTGGTCGGTTTCAAGATGGCGGCTTGTTAGGGTTCATTGGTGTTGATTCAAGATGGCGGTTAGTTTTTCTAGGTTAGGGGTGGTCGGTTTCAAGATGGCGGCTAGTTTTTGTAGGGTGGGGGTGGTCGTATTCAAGATGGCGATTTTTTCAGTGCATGGTGGGTTCAAAATGGCGGCCAGTTTTTGTGTCTCAGTGCATGGTGGGAGGTGGATAGAAAAACGTATAAAAGGAGTCCATTTTTAGGGAAAGGGGTGTATTCAATCTGACTTACCTGTCTCCCTGCCTGCCTGCCTGCCTGCATCCCTGCCTTGCTTGCCTGCCTGCATTCTGCCTGTATGGAATGCATGTACTGACTTGGTTCTGGGTTTTTTCCATCACGGTTGTGCGCAGGTGTATGACGTCACTTCCGGTCTGCGTGAATCGGGTGTGACCTGGGACTATGGGATGCATGTACTCACTTGGTTCTGGGTATTTGTCATCACGGGGAGGTCACGTGATCAGTTCAAGGTCATATCCATTTTTTATCGATATGTCAACCCCACACCCAGTCCATTAGATGCTCCTTCACCTAAGCTTCACTTTGATACCTCACTCGACATGTGGTGTGAGTGAGTGCAAGAATGTATTCATCCGCGGTGATGCAGTCATGTCTGGCGGTGATTCGGTCTCGGGAAAAAGCTTCCTTGCCCAATGCCTACGGACTTTACCGAAGATACACGGACTTTAACGAAAAGACACGGACGTACACGAAAAGACGCGAAGGTGAACGCCATTGTGGGAAACCTCCCACAGACAGGTCAGTACATGCATTTCTATGTTGTTCACGCATAATAAAAGGATTGATCTGTAATCTGTGTTGTTGTTGTTGTTGTTGTTGCTCCCTTTTTTTGGACTAACCCATCAGAATAGTACGTATCACGGACTATACCCGTAGAGCTACATCTGGTCTATAAAACACGTCCCTCTGGATCCCACACCTTCATTTCTACAGAGCCATGGCGGAGACCCAGCCCCATGCGACTCGCATTTTACAGTATGCCACCGTGGTGAATTCATTCACGGGTTACCGAGCAGTGGTCCGGTCCATGTTTGCAGATGGCGACGACAACGAGGGACGACGCCAGATCCTGAACGAGTTCACAGAAGCTGTCCTCCACAGAGTGCACTCGATGGAGAGGCGTGCCATCACTCACCACTACTGGACTATGACAGCCATCCTTGATGCTCGGGCTGTGGACCACGAGCGCTCACGCCGCAACCAGCACCGGCTGGTTGGCCTCATACTAGTCTGTGCCCTATTCACCCTGGCGCTGTGGTATTGACACTATAAATACCAGGGTCAGACAGAGTGTGTGTCATTCACCGTTCGACATTTGGACCAAGCATGTCATCCGTCCTACGAGCCATCCTCCCCCTTACACCTTACCAGGTGGGATTATACGTTTATGATGCTAAAGTGACCCTGGTGGAAGATAGTGGCGGGGATTGGAGGGCGTCCCCTGAGACTTTATCGAATACGGTGACACTACAGCGTGATGGGTGGACTAAGTTTAAACGAGTGTTAAGCGGTGAATTGGACGGACGCCTGATCCACATGGACAATGCCATTTATGTATACCGTACTGCGCTCTACCCACGGGTGGGACGCTACCAAGAGCCGGCTCGAAGTTTCCTCCTAACTCCCTCTCTGTGGTCAGCCTTGGAGAAAATAGTGCCTATTGTAGACCAGTTATTTACACCCGACGATCGATCACCCCATCAATTGGCATGGGCTCGTGCTATCGAACACGCACTAGATGAACCTAATGAAAAAAAAGCGGATGGAGAAAATACTATATGTATAGAATGCGCAGAGGCTGGAATGACAGTGTCACCTGATGAAGCCACCCACACACACATGACGGTCCAGAACGATGAAGAAGAAGAAAAAATCCGTGATGAAGCCGCGGGGCCAATGGCTGAACCCCATGAACAACTACATGAACCCGACGACGACGATGCCATTGATTACCCGGCTAGACTCAGTCAGCCCAATGACATAACCACCTGATCCTTTGATCTCACGGGGTTCTCCCTATAAATACGGGAGACAGTGAAATCTGGTACCATTCACGTACTGACCATGACGGAGCATATAGTACTGGCGTATTTCAGCTTGACCCCCGAGGTTTTCCTGCACGTGTATGCGGATAAGGTCGATATCATGGAGGAGGTGGTGGGAGACACGGACCCTACACAACCGTGCCCGGCTCACATTCGTCTGTCCCGGGAGGGCTGGACCAAATTCAAACGGGTGTTGTCTGGTGAACTGGACGGCGACCTCATCCACTTGTGTCACGATGTGTACATCGACGCGGCCCTTTCTTTGCTCAATTGGCTCGGCTAGATGGAGGTACAGTGCATTTTACCCTTCACCCTGATCTATGGTCTGCATTGGAAGATGCCGTGGTAGATGTGGATGAAGTGCTTATCAAGCGGTCATCAGACGAGTTGGACTGGTCATTGACCATGGCCACTGTGGAAGCCCACGAAGAAAATCAGAAAGAAACTCCGGCCCAAGATACACCCGTTATAAATAAACGATAGAGCCAGGGTCCATCATCATTGTGTCACCATGAAGCGCTGGGAGAAGGTGTTGGATAACTTATACTACAGTCCCGACAGTCCGGCGGCCTATAGTGCCTTGTCGGCTCTCTATCGAGCGGCCAAACCCCAGGGGATACAACGTGCCCAAGTCCGAGATTGGTTAAGAAGACAAGACACCTATACCTTACATCGATCTGTCCGTCGCCATTTTCTACGGAACCGGGTCATCGTGGGAGGAATAGATGCCCAGTGGCAAGCGGATTTGGTGGATATGAGCGCCTTTGCCAAACACAACGATGAGAATCGGTATATCTTGACGTGCATCGATATCCTATCCAAGTATGCGTGGGTGGTACCCATCCGGACGAAAACGGGGGCAAATCTCATAGCGGCGTTCAAAGACATCTTCAAGACCGGGCGCAAACCTTTGTATTTGCAAACCGACGAAGGCACGGAATTCCTCAACAGACCGTTCCAAGCCTTTCTCAAGAAACAGAAGGTGTTTTTCTTCCATACGTACAACGAGACCAAGGCTTCCGTGGTGGAGAGGTTCAACAGGACATTCAAAGGCCGCATGTATAAATATTTCACCTATAAGAATACAAGGCGGTACATCGATGTTCTCCCGAAACTGGTGAGGGGTTACAATCGAGCCTATCATCGAAGTATAGAGAGAGCCCCCATTACCGTGACCCAACGCAATGAAGCCCAAGTCCGGCGTGTCTTGTACCCCAGGCCATCGCAGCGAACGACGAAGGCGGTGTACAAGGTCGGGGACCCTGTACGGATCAGTAAAGTCAAGGGCAAGTTCGAGAAAAGTTACTTGCCCAACTGGAGCGATGAGCACTTCCTGATTAAACGGCGCCTACCCCGACAGCGGCGAGTCTATGAACTGGAAGATCTCCAAGGGGAAACGTTGCTGGGGACGTTTTACGACACGGAATTACAGCCTGTTGTAAAAACACAGCAAGATTACTACACGGTGGAGCAGATTTTGAATACGGAACGTCGACGTGGCAAACTGTTTCATTTCGTAAAATGGCAAGGCTGGCCCAGTTCCTTCAATTCCTGGGTCGCGGCCAACCAGGTGAAACGACTATAAAACCAGACACCACTACCGTCCTCCTTCATTCCACATCCGACCACAGTGCTATGGACCAACAGCAGCTGCCTCTGAAGACAGCGTCTCGCAAAACGCGCAAAGCGCAAGTGGTCTTTGGGGTGCTATTGCTAACCCTGCTGAGTGTGTTGTACGGAGGTGTGTTTTACGACGTAGCCTATGTCAGCACGTTACTTAACCAACTGAGAACACCAGGCACCAGCGAAACGGGTCTACAGAGAGCACCAGTCGTATCGAGCCCAGTCACCACCACCACCACCACACCCCCGCGTACAAGCCACGTCGAGCTCTACACCTACACCAAGTACACCTACTACGTCTCAAGACCCACCGGATTTCATCCCTCACAGTGAACCGACCACCCACGTTGTACCCACCCCCAGCACCATCTCTGAACGTGAACAGACAACGACGACCGACGTTGTACCCACCACCACTCCAGTTCACTCGTACGAAATTTACAAGAGCGTGTTACCACGACAACGGATACACCTCAAACCATGGACCCTCGGTGGCAGCATCCCTTCACTTGCGTCATCGCAGGACCGACGGGCTCCGGCAAAACGCACTTCGTCAGGAAGCGACAGCATGATCACTCCACCCATTGCCCGAGTCGTGTGGTGTTACGGAGAATGGCAGGAAGCGTATGCAGCAATGCCCCACATCACGTTCGTGGAAGGCCTACCCAACCTGGCCGATTTGGAACCCGACACCTTGGTGGTTGTGGATGATCTCATGGCGGAGACGGATGCACGGGTCACCCAACTCTTTACCAAAGGCAGCCATCATCGACGGCTCAGCATCATCTACATTGTGCAGAATCTGTTCAGTAAAAACAAAGAACATCGGAATATCAGCTTAAATGCCCACTACCTGGTGGTCTTCAAAAACCCGAGAGATACCACTCAACTGCTGCACCTGGCGAGACAGATGTATCCCGGCCGCACACCGTTTGCGTTGGAAGCCTTCAAAGATGCCACAACCCTCAGCACGGGTATATGCTCTTCGACCTCAAGCAAGCCACCCCCGACCACCTTCGACTACGGACCGACATCTTTCCCGGAGAGACCCACCACGTGTACATGCAAAAATAATGTAAACACATCCACAGTGGCGCCTCCAGCTGGGGTCTGTGTGTTTGATGATGGGGAATAATAAAAAGAATGAACACCACAGCAGGGTTGACTTTGTCTGTGAGGTGGATAAAAAGGGCAGCGTTGTGGGTTCTAGCATTAGTTGTACAGGATGTCTGCGCGAGTACGGAAGCACGCTCCCACGCTCCGTGTATTGAAGACGGCCCCACCCGAGTTAGTCCGAACCATTGTACGCGGTGCGGACCCTGACCTTGTACGCTGTCTGTGCGAGATCGGGTACAACCTGTTAAAAGGCAACGTACCACTGACTCCGGCTCAGAAGACCAAGTTGGCCAAGCATAAGACAGGTCTCCGAACCCTAGTCCACAAGCGGGTCCCTCAAACACAAAAGAAAAAAGGTGTTACAGAAAGGCGGCTTTCTCGGGGCCATCTTAGCACCGTTGGCCGCTTCCGTGTTGGGTCCAGTATTGGGTGGACTCTTCGGCCGACAATGAACCACACGAAAAAATGGTCCTCGTCGAACCACGGTTCCTGCAAAACCTCCAATCACCCTACCCTGTCCCACCTACGGTGAAGACCATAAACAGCCTCGATGGAGAGATGCAACAGATCTTACAGAGACCGGGGTTAAGCGACAGTGAGAAAGTACAACGGTACAATGAGACGCTTCAACGGTACATGACGTTCATGGACCAATACAAAACCCTGTCTACCCCAGCAACAGCACCACCACCACCACCACCACCACCACCACCACGTGACAGACCGCTGACCTCAGCACCGCTCCAACAGCCGGGTCAGGTAGCCTCCACAGCCCCACAGTGGGTGGAAGACGAAGTGCTGAAGAGTGTACCTGCCTCGTTCAAGAAACAAGCTGGCCTGGTATTACAACGGATGAAACAGAATCCTAACATGACTTGGAATGATAAAGGCGAACTCCTGGTACAGAATCAGGTGGTCCCCGGCACCCACATGACGGATTTAGTGAATGATCTGATGCGTCAACGCAGATCGCACACGGATCCTCGAGGATGGAAGGTCTTCGCTCAAGGCTTGAAAGACATGCATGTACCACAGGAATTGGTGGGGAACTCCCACCGCTGGGCCTTCATGCAGCAAAGTCAGCAATCGCCGAGTCGTGCACCACGACAGATTCCACAACCTTGGGAATCCGACTGGAAACCGGAGTCACCCCCCAAATCACCACCACGACGGGCACCTTCTTTTCGCGCCTATAAAAAAACACCCTTGATCAAGACACCCCACATCTCCAGAGCCGTGACACGTAGCAAGTCACCGCGACGAACACGACGCCGCACCCAACCGCCCAAGGCCTGGAAGACCTATTAAAACCAACAGCAGCAGCAGGACAGCTCAGTCGCCATGTTTTACCTGACCCTACCCAGTAACAGTTCGCTGGATGTGTTTCCTGACAACACCGTGGCCAAGTATGTGACTCAATTACCACAACCGTTGCATTTACCTGGCCGGTGGAAATGTGGACTGGTGGATATTCAGTACCCTTACTCGTGGTACAACGTGCGAGCCAATGAAGTGTGGTACGAGGTGACCTACGAAGGCAAAAACACCCGGCTCACCCTGCCCGAAGGCCAATACGATACCCCCAAAGTGTTCATGGGTGGGCTGTCAAGATTGATGCATGATAAGGCGCTACGGGGGGTGACGGATAGTGCAACACGCCTGATAGCCTTGCGCTTCAAGAGAAACGTGTTCTTCGATGTCAACGTACACAACGACAAGGCACAGCTTACCGTCACCGATACCGTGAATGTGAAACTCAGTCCTACACTGCAGCAAATGCTGGGTTTCGATCTACAGACGTTCGCTGGTCCCAACCAACACCATGGCGAGATGCCGATGGATATGAAGTCGGGTATGTACGGACTCTACGTCTACTCGGACGTGGTGGACAACCACATCGTGGGCGATATCAACACACCTCTGTTACGGGTGGTCCCCATTAAAAAGACGTATGGCGATCAAGTCACCCACAGTTTCACCCATATCATGTACCTGCCCGCACGACATACCGATATCAACACGATCACGGTGGATATAAGAGATGACACGGGACGACCGGTGGCATTCGAACGAGGAAAAGTGGTGCTGACACTTCATTTTCGACAAGCACGTGCTCCCCACTTTGCATAATGAAAGTACCTTACGAGTGCGATGCACGCAGCTATGCCGACTATTATGCCCAACAGGCCGGGGGTGGCTTTCCAGTATTTAGCGGTGCACGCATGCAACGAGGACATGGACTGGGGAACATACTCGGCAGCATTGTGAAAACGTTCCTGCCCTTGGTGACGCGTTGGGTGAAAGCAATCGGCAAACAAGCGGTACGCAGTGGACTGCAAGTGGCCGGTGATGTCTTGGGGGGTACGGCACCCAAAGAAGCCTTGAAACGACGGGCAAAAGAAGCGGGAGGCGTCTTGGTGGCCAAAGCACAACGCACCGTAGGGAATAAAAGAGCTGCCCCACCGAGATCACGCACCAGTCGACGACCGACCCAGGGACGACGCACATCCAAGAAGACCCGGGATATCTTTTCTTAAAACATGGCCTTAATCCACGCCGAGTCCTGCCCCTCCACCAACAGTGAATTTGATTTGTGGACCGTGCCGCCCACACAAACCAGTGTCGAACAAGGATTATGGGTGGAGCATCTCCTGCTCTCCAGCATCAACGAAACCGGGCCCATCGAGTTCACCATCAGTAATGCGGATACGGCCTATGTGGATTTAGCCCATACCTACTTGTATGTGAAAGCCAAGGTGGTCAATGGAGCTGGCACCAGACTCGCTGACCAAGCAACGGTGGGCCCGACGAATCTCCGACTCGATGTTTCAGCAGGTGGATATTTTTCTCAGCGACAAACTCATCAGTGACTCCACCAACACGTACCCCTATCGAGCCTACATCGAGACACTGTTGTCGTATGGCCGAGAGGCTAAAAAAACTCAGCTGACAACCGCTTTATTCTACAGGGACACGGCCGAGCACATGGACACGGCGGACAATGGGGGATATAACAAACGGAAGGCTTTCACTGCGAACAGTGCCTCGGTGGATATGATGGGTCGACTGCATGCAGACATGTTCATGCAAGACCGGTACCTCTTGAACAAGATCCCCATCAAAATCCGACTGATACGGGCGCCTCCGACCTTCGCCTTGATGGCCACTAACGTAGAGGCGCATGTAGCGGACTATAAGATTGTCATCCAAGACGCAGTCCTGTATGTCCGAAAAGTGAAACCGAATCCAGCCGTTCAATTGGGACACATGAAAGCCTTGGAAACAAAACCAGCCCAGTACCCTATCCGACGTGTGCAAACCAAAGTGTTCTCTGTGCCTGCTGGAAATATGGGCGCCAACAAAGAAAACCTGTTCCTGGGGGAACTACCCAAGCGATTGATCCTGGCCTGTGTGGAAAATACCAGTTTCAGCGGAGCCTACCCAGAGAATCCGTTTGACTTTAAACATTTCGGCATCAATTTTGTGGCCCTGCATGTGGATGGACAACAGGCGCCAGCCACGGCCTTAACCCCGAACTTTGGGCGGAGGAATTTCATTCGAGCCTATCAGAGCCTGTTTACAGCCACCGGTCAAATCAACCAGGACGAAGGGAATATGATCAGTCGGGAGGACTACGCGAACGGATACACGTTGTTCTGTTTCGATCTGACCCCCACCTTAGAGAACGACCATCAGCTGGCCCTGGCCAAGCAAGGCAACTTACGGTTGGAAATCCACTTTGCACGAGCCCTGGCGACCACCGTCAATGTGATCTGCTACGCCGAGTTTGACAACATCATTCAAGCGGACAAGGCGCGCAACGTCCTGTGTGACTTCTCCACCTAACATGGATACAGAGCAGATAACCACCGTGCTGGAGAAGGACCCAGAGACACGTAGGGTCTTTCAAGGGGTGTTCGCCCGAGATGTGTTTCCATTAGACCGTATGTATCCGGCTGCTTACGTTCTCAACACGGACCCGATGGATCGGCCCGGTGAACACTGGGTGGCCGTGTACTTGACAGAAGAGCAGGGCGAATACTTTGACCCGTACGGCCTGCCACCCTCCATCCCGATTTAACAGACTTCATGGATCAAGGCACAGAGACGTGGTGTTGGAACAGTCAAACGTTGCAAAGCCTGACCAGTGGCGTGTGCGGACAATATTGCTTGTTTTACCTGTACCATCGATGCCGGGGAAGACCCCTATCTACCATCGTACAGATGTTTGACGAGCACCCCCAGGCCGAGGACCGCGATGTACTCGTCTATGACTGGGCCGCCCATCATTTCAATGTACAAGCCCCGTTCTGGGCTTAAGTTAATGACAAGCCCCTTGTTCTGGGCTTCAATGTACAAGCCCCTTGTTCTGGGCTTCAGTTAATGACAAGCCCCTTGTTCTGGGCTTGAGTTTTCACGTGGTTGTTCTCACGTTGTTGTTGTTCACTGAATAAAAAAAAAAAAAATGAGATCTCACCAAAAAACCCTGTCTTGTGTGTTTTATTCCTAATGCATCAATGCTCAATGTGGAGATTCAGTCATACTGAAATCAGTGGTGTAGGATGGGGCCAAAATGTAACCCATCAAGTTTAGAATGCAAGAGCACTATAGTAAAAAATAGAGAGCCAATGAAATCAGCCTACAGACCAAGTACGTGTCTTTGGTCTAGGTTTGGAGCGGGCATTTCATTGAGGTACGTGTGTATACTGCTTTTCAATGTCAGATGTTTTCATGATGTCAGCTAAATGGTGGTTGAAAATGTTCAAGCTCTTGCCAGGCGGTCGATAAAATATACCAATAATGTATTTGGTATTATCAAAAGTAGTGTATAGTGAGCAAACTTCGTCACATTGACCTCAGAAATTTGCATATGACCTCTGTGACGTCACAGTAGGGTCGGCCATGTTGTAAAGCAAGATGGCGGTGTGGTTCGGGAATGTTCGGGACTGTTCGGGTTGTCGTCCGTGTTGTAAAGCAAGAGGGTGTTGGGTGGTCCCTGTTGTAAAGCAAGATGGCGGCGTGGTTCGGGCGTGTTCGGGTGTGTTCGGTGTGGTTCGGCGCTGTTCGTGTGTGTTCGTGTGTGTTCGGGCCTGTTTGGGCATGGTGGAAAGCAAGATGTCGGTTGTCGGTGCTGTTGTAAAGCAAGATGGCGGTTGTCGTCCCTGTTGTAAAGGAAAATGGTGGTTGTGGGCGCTGTTGTAAAGCAAGATGTCGGAGTGTGTTCGTGAATGTTCGGGAATGGGGTGAAAAACATATAAAAGTAGGTGATTTTTAGTGAATGGGTTATAATCATTGGATGACTTTGGGAAGTGTTTAACTGACCTGATTTGCCTGCCTGCCTGCTTGCCTGCCTGCCTGCCTGCCTGTCCAGCCAGCCAGTCATTCTGCTTGCCTACTTTGTATGAGTTGTGGATCCTGCGTGTACTTTTTTCCATTTTACCAGTGCAAATTCACCAGACTTTTACACGGTAGCAGTTCTTCACCAGCCTGAGCCCATAGTCAAGATGAATTCAGCCGACAGAGTCATCCTTCAAAAGAACCGTCTTCGCCTGGTTGATGAGATGCGGCATGCGGGGGCAATATGTGATGTGCTTATGGTTGATAAAATACTGCTGAAACAGGGTGTGGAAGATATCAAGGCGGAGAAGACTCCTTCACGACAAAACGCAGCTCTGCTCGATGCTCTAGTGCGTCGTGGTCCCTATGCATTTCTAGCGTTCGTGCATGCACTGAATTTGACGGAAAATGAAGAATTGGCTCATCTACTTGAAATTCCCGTTGTAGTAGAAGAGGGTATCTTAGTTATGGATACTACCGAACAGCGTACAGCTACCAAACGTACGGACATGCACCCAGAGTGTGGTGTACCAGCCAAACGCGGTGCACGTGCCAAGCGGTCCCGACAAATTCCTTTAGAAACACCTGAACCCGTTCTCCAGCCAGTGCCTGAGTCCATGGATGTACAAGATGAAGAAGAGGGCGGGAAACAAGAAAAAGAAGAAGAGGGAGGGAAACAGGAAAAAGAAGAAGACTCCATGGTGCAACTTCCTATGTCTATGCAGTCCATTAATAACATAATCCAGCAGGCCTATGAGTCGGCCCACACGGATATATGGCAGCTTTCAGCTAATTTGACTGTCAGTGTGAAAGACGCACAAGTACATTTTAATGTACTGGCCTATATGGACAGACCCGCTAGGCGTATTGCCTTGTCTTCGGAGTGCTGGCAAAGACTGGAGACCGTTTATTATGCCGTGGACGCGGTGATTGCCGAGCAGGCGGGTAACGAAGTGAAATTTTCTCTAGGTGAAGACATCTATGTGAGTGTTGGTTATTTCAACGACGACCTGCTGCTGCATATCCGAAAATGGAAAATGACGGCCGATACACAACAGCTTGCGCCTTGTCCTCAGGGTGTCACTTTGAAAATACCGGTGTGGCGCAAGTTGCAGAGTGTGTCAGCTGCAATTCGTCAAGCTTTGGATTACCAGGTGTCTCACACTATTTATCTCAAGTACATTGACACCGTTATGGCTTTGGTGAGACCTCGCGTTCGACAACTGCGTCTGGAAGCCTGTGCAGGGTGTTTCAACAACAGTCCCATAATAATGCATACGTGTATGGACATTAGTGTACCCTCATACGCGCTGATCACTGAAGCATTACAGGTTGTGACCGAGGAGCAAATTGCCGTGGCATTGGAAGCTGCCTGTCCTCCTACCATTCCACGTGAAGAGATTACTACCTACATCTATGTACACCAGGGACGGAAAAACGATGACGAGTTCAAGCAAGTCTTGTTGCGTAACTGGACAGTAGTACCGTTCCCTAATACGCGCTGATCATTGTGGTGAAAACGGAACTATTGAATCTTTTCATGAAAAAACATTTTCACACATTGACCTTATTCCTACACGTTAATTGAAGCGCCATTGATAGCGTATTATTATAAAATTCAACACTGTTTCACTGTGGTGAAGGCGAATTATTGAACATTTTCATGAAGCCATTTTTCACACATTTTACTCTATTCCTATTCGTTCATTGAAGCGCCATTGATAGCGTATAATTATATTAAAATTCAATATTTCCAGTTTCACTGTTGTAAATACGTTCATTCTATTGTGTTAGTGTTGTTGTTGTATAAATATTGAACTACTTTTCAAGTTGAAAACATTCACATAAACATGTTTGTTTCATTCTATTGTGTTAAATAAAAAAAATTTCAAAAAAATTTAAAAAAAATGCGTGTTAGTGTTCATTTAGTGGGGGAGCTGATGTTATATTTTTTTGTGCTCAGTTAGAAGTTTCTCTTTCGAAGGAATGGGGTGGCCCTGAAAAGGGCCGTTGGAAAGTGTTACTACACTTGGTTTTTTAGGAGCGGTAGATTTTCTTCACTCCGGCTACCTGCCTTCTGCAGACGGGACACTTTATTTGCAAATGCTGTTCGTCGGTTTCATTGCAGTGGCACTCAGCCCCTGTACACGTTAGTGTCACCCAGCATTCTTCGCATACGCATAAATGTCCGCACGGAAATAGGGCGTACTCTGTGTCCTCGTTTGTACACACACTGCAGTTGGCTTTACTTAGTT